>JARYHS010002599.1:0-27078 GCA_031002005.1 Vandiemenella viatica
GTTCCAAGAGGGCAGAACGATGCAGGCAGAAGGGAAATGGGATGGGAACGGCGCTTTACGCTGTACACTGCGTATTTTCTGAATGTTCCAATGCGTATCTCGCCAACCGTTTATCACAAAAACATGACCGATTTACCATTCCAACGCCGAGACTACGATCTACAACTTTGATAATATGACTTTGATAGGTTTTCAGCAACCCTGGGTTAATTATAAAGTAAGTCATGTTTTTACTTTTATACAATAATTACGTCCAATCCTACACCTAAATTCAAAGATTAGCCTCTTTTTACTACTTGTACTGCAATGAAAAGATACTATGGCTTTAAGAGCTACAAGGCGTTTATATTGATTATCTCTGATTATTTTAAATTTTTGGATGTTCATACCTATAATGCTTGGGGAGCGGCGCTGATTCATTTGTACTTGTTTCGAGGCGTATCTCGACAACCGTTTGTTACAGAGGGACAAACTGTATACCATTTTAACACTGAAACTATGTACTGCAACTGTGGTTATATTCTCCACCAGCTAACTTGAATAGTTTTTTTAGCTATACAAAGTCGTGTTTCGTATCGCATTCATAATAAAATGTGGATATGTTTTTCCTTTTATAAAATAATTATGCCAGATATTACACTTGTATACAGTGCTTAGCGTCTTCCAATTGCCTATGATGAAATAAACCTTTACTAAACCTGACATTTCAAACGTATACTGATTTGGCTCTCAAGCCCTTTTTAAGCTTTTTTGACCTAAAAAGAACTCTGACGCGAACACCATAGTGGTAGGGATTTTCAGGAATTGTTTCTTAGGTGCTAAGCAATGTCAGTTTTACTTTTATTTTTAAGTTCATACCTATAGTGCCTGGGCTAAATACGAGTACCTTGAAGACATTGCGCCAACTTAAGAAAACAACAGGAGGCACTTGACGAAGTGGTTACTTCCAGAAGACAAAGACAAGAAAAGGCCTAGACAATAATATACCTGTGTATTTCATAAAGAAAATACTGATACTATTAAAAAACTTGGTTTTAATGAACGAAGTTGCTGTGCCAAATGTACATCCTCGGTGATTCTAACAGATAACAAGCTGTAGTTTCATCATCATACTTTGAAGATCAGGAGAAAGGTCTTGAAATGTTTATAAACTTGTATTCTTTCATGATAAGCATCCATACCGCTGCGAAAACAAAACCTAGATTCTACATATCCATCACGTTAGCAGCCCTACTAAATGGCTGAAAATTCTGTAGCATGGCATTAAATACAAACATCGCATATATACAATGATAGCAGAATAAATTCTTACAACTAACACAGAACTAAAATTACATAGCAGGAAGATGCACGTATGTTCGAATCATAAAAGAAGGAATAACTAAACAAACAATAAGGTCAATCAACAGCACTGAGACAGAATGGAATATGCACGAACGCTTTCTCACTGTTGGCTCCTATGAATCGAAAAATGGCACAAATATAAAGTGTTATTGGACTGCAGTAACAGAAATAAGGTAACACGGCAACCGAAAGGAGTCCGAGATCTTCAACGATGATCAAAACCTAGTGACAAGCTTACGAGCAAAAATAATTTCCTCCTAGTGAATTTTCTTTGACCAATTTCTATCACAATCTCTAAAGCTTAACGCGATCTTTAGCCGTATACTTCTGTGACTCATTTACACACGATTTTCTCTTCTTACGCCTCCATTTTTCACAAGCAAGTAAGCCAAACATTTACAAATCCAGTTCTTTGATTTCTCAGTTACATATCAAGTAGTAGTTAGCAGACTAATTTGCAATGTTTAGTATTCATAAACTACTAACCCAGCTTCACTGAGGTGTACTCAATCTGACATGTGGCGTGCACAGGGAAGTCAGCTTTAGAGCTGTAACTGACGTGATATCACCGCAAGTGCGAGTGGTGGGTGGAATTTCGATTGATGTCGTCATGCAGACACTCTTCATTTAGCGAAAAAACCCAATGATCATAAAGCGTCGTGGTTTCTTCAACACCGTTGCGGCTTATCAGTATATAACTGTTTTTGTTCACGACCAATCGGCCCATCGTGCAGTTAATATTTTACCTGTCACGTTACAAGTCTCAAAAAAAAAAAAAAAAAAAAAAAAAAAAAAAAAAAAAAAAAAAAAGATTGTAAATCGTCCTTTGTGGAGAACGGGAAAAAGTGCCATACCACGAATAACGTTAGGGCCGTTACAAAGCGTTATGATCGCTTTTTTCGCTCAATGCACGTTTTCGGTCTTTGAGCCTAAGATAAAAATTAATGATGGTCTTACTCCTTGTCGACGTCGAAGTCATTAGAGGCACGATAGGACTTGGCCATGGGTTTTTGAAGGAACCATCTCATCATTCGCTTAGATTGATTTGGGGAAATCAAGGAAAACCGAAATGTGGATGGTCGGACGGTGATCCGAACCTGTGTCCTCCGGAATGCGAGACTTGAGCGTTAGCGCTCACCCATCACTCTCGGTTACACCCCGGCTAACGACTATGAAGACGTTCGCCGTATTCGCGACAAAAACGAAATTTCCGCTTGCTGTCGTATTTGGCTGTTATTTCAACTGTGTGCGTGACAGCCGGCCAGGCAGCAACAGTGCCACTGTTCCGACGACTCTGACAGGGCGTAAATTGGATAATTCCAAAGGATAGATGGTCCTCCTTCCGGACCGAGACGTTATTGGAGAAAAAAAGAGAAGCCCCAAGTCCAGATGTGACAGCGGCGACCGGAGACTCGCAGCTGTCGGTCTATCACCAGCTTGACGGTCACGCGCGAAGCGGAATAATTGCCATCTGCAGACCCGCCCGCGGCCTGAATCCGAGATGCCACTCCTGCTGTAATTGGAAGGTATTCTCGAAAAGTCACGAGCATTTCATTCATCTGATAAATCCTCCTTGAAAACTGTTTCATCTTATTTCTAAAAATAAAATCTGCCTCAAATTTCACCGACATTTGAAATCGATACCTGCAGAAACAGAAAAATGTGTTATTCCATCATGACAACATCCCTAATCACTTAAATCGTATACGTCTTAGAAAAAATCCCAATTTCAATTGATTACACCCAGCAGTGGGCGACTTAAACCACATTACTTTTTTCCTACCAAAGACAGCAAGATAAAATGCTGATACATTTAAACAATCTTGGTATCCCCTTTCCTTGAACGCAACTATTTTGCAAACGTACAGCGACATAAACATTTATAGATTCTTAACGTCCTATTTTAAAGAAGAAAATTTATTTATTTGAGGTTTCTTTGTACTGTACATATTGTGAAATTTACCCCTTTAAATAGTTTAAACCAGGGATGGCCAACCCGCGGCCCGCGGGCCGCTTGTGGCCCGCGGGCCGCTTGTGGCCCGCGGTAGGTCATTTTGTGGCCCGCGGAGCTGGATCATTAATTGATTACATACGTAAGCTTTGACTTCTACTCTAAGTTAAGCTGATATTCAACCAAGATCATCGCTCGATTGATCTTGCGGGGATGGACAGTGCGGGTGTACAACCGAGCCTTATCACGGCTTATGTTCCTGTAACTTTCAGCGCGTTAGTGGGTCGCCTGACATTCTCGCATCGCTTGCGTCTGTTATTGCAGTTAATGTTTCCACCCATAGCTGGAAGTACGCTCTTTGCTTTGATTGTTGTATTTGACGACGGATGGAGCTCCATCAATGGTTGGAAAACATGAAGATTTAGTAAAACTGATTGAAAATGAAGGCTGCAAACTTGATAATACCTCATCATTAAATTTTCATTGCATTATTCATGAAGAGAATTTATGTGCCAAGTCTTTAAAAACGGATCATGTTATGAGCGTGGTTATCAAAATAGTGAACTTCATTAGGTCTAAGGCGTTGAACCACCGTCAATTCCAAGAATTCCTCAAGCATTTGCATTCTGACTATAATGACCTTACACTTTTCACTGAAGTAAGATGGTTGTCCCGTGCAAAAATTAAAAAAAAAAAATGATTTGAAGGAAGAGATACAATCATTCTATGCCAGAAATGTGAAAAGAATCCAAGAGTTTGAAGACGTGGCTTGTGTTTGTCACTTCGCATTTCTAGTCGACGTATTACTAGCCATTTAAATAACCTGAACATTCGTCTGCAATGCAAAGACCAATTGGCTATTAATATGTTTGATGTTGTTGCCGCGATTCAAATGAAACTTGGGCTTTGGGAAGAACAGTTGAAAAATAAAAATTTCACTAATTTTTTCCAAGGTATCATTGCAAGCAGACACAGGCGTTGTCGATTAAGTACAGTTCATTAATATCAAACTTGAACCATGTGTTTGAAAACCGATTCAAGTTTTAAAAAAAACATCATATTCTTTTATCTGCATTTTCAACGCCATTCTCAGTTGATATAAATTCATTGCCGGTAAATTTGCAAATGGAATATTGTGAATTGTAGTGTGAGAAATTCCACCAGGTTTGGAAGAATATCTGGACAAGGAGAAATAGCCTGCATTTTACAAACATGCTTTGCGGATGATTTCGCTATATGGAAACACTTGTATGAACAACTTTTCAGCCGGATGATCAAGTCACAACACAGAACACGAATCACTGATGTTCATTTGGAGAACTTTATGCGATATGAATATTGATGCCCTTAGTTCTGCCAAACAATGTCAAAAGTCGCATTAAGATAATTGTGTATTTAATACTTCAGTAAATATCCATATTTCATTTTAAGTGTTTTTTTTTTTTTTTTTTTTTTTTACTTCATAAAAATATTAAAGTATTTTTTTCCAAGAAAGTAACGCATGCTGCCCGGCAGAGAGTTGTAATTCCAAAATTTGGCCCGGCTGCTGAAAGGTTGGCCACCTATGGTTTAAACCAGTGGTTCCCAACGTGGGCCGTACCGCCCCCCGGTGGGCGTTAGAGAGCTTGAAGGGGGCGTTTGTGAACAACAGCAAATTTGGGGGGCGTTGACGCCCAGCCAGCGCCCCCCTAGCCAACACCGGCAAGGACGTGCCGATAAGATTAATTAATAACAAAAATGTTTCAGCAAGTAATTCCAAATGTCCTTTAAGCAAGATCAGTGGGGATTAAAAGTTGGTATAAGTACATTATATCTTTGTTCCTAACACCTGCTTCAATACTTCGTGAATGAGTTGCAGCAAGCGCTGTGCACCACAGGGATCACCATTATTAGTATGTTTATGTTCCGGCTCGATCAACAAAGCGTATACGTTTACACTGGTCAGTGTTCGAATGTTCGGTAGTGCCTTCAGACAGAGCGACTGTGAACCTGTGCGGTATCTACAGCTTACGAGGACCTACTTACTGCCAATAATGAAATAAAATTATGGAAGAATATTTGTGTACCCAATTTATTTCAATATTTTTCTAGGCCACTTTTTGTATTTGAGTCAACACAGGATGTATCCAGTACTGTATGTTAATTATATTTTTACTGTATTTCGTTCTACGATATAATAATATATTGAAGCAATGTTTGTTGAATGATTGATGACTATTTCTTCTGCCAAAGCAAAAAAACTTATTGAACTCGGTGCGAAAAGGTCGGCGTCGGCTCCGGTTTTGCCGTGTGTGTGAAAACGCCCTTAGGCTGACATTTTTTAAAAGATAAGTTTAATTTTTTTTAATTTTTTATTTCTATGGAGGGAACTGTGTAGAGTTACTTCTCTGACCATAAAGTACCCCAGAAGCTCACAACTCGTGGTGCCTGTGTTCTCCCGCATGGGAGCGCATTTGGATCTGCAATTTTTTTCACTTGGTCCAGGCCTCTGCTGTGTACTTTCTTCTCTATGTCAGTTGATCAACTGTTGTTCTCTGGCCATCATGGTAATTTAGGGTTATGGAAAGAGTGTCAACCACAGGTGCAAAGTGTGTCGACTTACGAGCTTGTCAAATTGAATGTTTGGAGTAGGGAAGAAAGAGGTTTATAATTTTTTTAAATGTATTTTCCTACACTTACATTTTATTTGTACCCACATTTACCAGCAATTCGTTATACATAATGGAACAGATGTGATCAGGGTGCCGTAAATGACTTTATAATGGAAAATTATTAAATAGTATGGTCATCGGCTTTTGAAAATGGAAAAATAAGTTTTTAACGTGTCGACAAAACCCGCTCATAAGCTGGAGAGAGAGATTATCGAGTGTCCTGGACAGACTTTGTCCGTCAGTCCTAGCCCCTGGCACGCTCAGCCCTTAGTCGCCCACACACACACACACAATGACAAGGCCACTCAGTATCCCAACACGGATCAGTCCCTCCGGATGTGTGGGTAGAACCGTCAGTATTACAGTACGCTGGCTAATTCCTTAGGATTTCAGCAAGTCGAAAAGCCCTGGCGGCGGTTCGAAGGGCATTGGTCAGTTATGAGCTCTGTGTGCAGCTATTTATACTTTATCGTGAAAAAATGGAAGATTCAGTCACAGGCTTCTTACGCTAGATTTAAGGTACATCAAACAGATGGTTATAAAAATTGGATGAGACATTTTTTACCACATTATAAAATTCAGTTAAACTTCGATTCTCAAAGCACAGTACAGTATATTCCTGTATGTTGAAACACTAATGATAATGATACAGTCAAATTTATGGGTATAATAATTTATATTATTCTCTTTCTTCAATATTTTAATTTTTGTTTTCTGTTCTCTCTTCATCCTTTTATAAACAACTGAATCCCAAAGTACCATCAAGTTGGATTACATGAATCTACTGTCTCTTTTCCGTTTCTTTTGATCATTTCCATTTATTACGCAAAATCTGAATTATTGTTTTGAAAAACCTCAAGTCTGCATTCGGGATATATGGCTTAAGAAATGTATTGTTACGCCTCATTCTCTAAATTTTATTCAGTATACAGTGCGTTTTAATTTTAATAGAGATGAGAATCTCTGATATAATTTTATAAAATAACTTAGAACATCTTTACCATTTTAGCTGAAAATGTGTGAATCGAAGACGGTCTGTGTTACTGGGGAGCGAGGGGTCCTGTCAGTCACTCGCTCACACATAGACGTCCTCTGAAGACGAAACGCAAAATCATCAGCTGGTCAATTGGCGTAAGCCAAAGACCATAAATAATTTTTTTTTTTTTAAAAAAATCAGTTATCCCGCCAATGTATGGGTTGCTCATATAACCATGAACTAGACATATTAACTCGAATTAACTATTCTTCTCCGTCCATCTTTTATGGCCTGCCTGTGTATCAGTTTGAGCATAATTCTGTCTGAACAGCTTGTATGTGATAATTAACATATTCAAGTTTCGGACACTGAATATATAAATTCTATCCACTTTTGATAGAGATCTGCCAACCGGAAGTGGCAGATTTATGATATCACACTTTTATCTAAGTTATTTTTATGAAGATTTTTCATTTGAGAAATTTAAAGAAAAATTTATTTACAAAGTTAAATAACGAGTTATAATTAACAACCTTTTATTTCTAATTTTTTTCGATAAAGCTTAGTAATTTTTCTTTTCTTATTCATTAATATTATTTTGTACATCGTTTCCGTGGCTGGGCGATAACGTAACTTAAAAATACCATTCAAATTTGTATTTATACATTTCAAAAATAAATAATAAATGTTTTTTACAGTTTACTTGTTGGTCGCAAAAATATTCATGAAATAATGAAAACAGTTTCACTTTATTTAATTAAATTTGTAATAGTAAATCTATTTAATGGAATAAACGATGATGGTGGTCATATCAAAATTTATTTTTATTTTCACAGATGTCACATTCAAAGAAAAAATGTAGACAGTACAATGTCGAACACTTGAAACATGGTTTTATTGAGGGCGCCCTCAAACAAGACATTACCAATGTGCCTGATTTGCCAGAGAGTTTTCCCAAATGAAGGTATGAAACCTTCACGTTTAGAAGAACATTTAATCAAAAATACACCCTGACAGAAAAGTTTATCTTTCTTTCAAATGCTCAAGACAGAACTCAACATTCAAGACGTCCATCTTTAGCTGGTATGCTTTCAGCGGCATCCAAACAAAACGCAGATGGGCTTCGTGCCTCTTATAACATTTTCCTTGCTTATTGCTAAATCGGGAAAACCGCACGTGATTGGGGAAGAATTGATACTGCCATCTGTGAGCGAGGTTCTGTGTACAGTGCTGCACAAGCCGGCGTTTGATATTATTAAGAGAATCCCACTTAGCAATAACACAGTACAGAGACGAATCGACGAAATGTCTTAGGACGTGGAGAGTTCTCTAACTGATTTTTTGAAGATTGCCGACTTTTCTTTGCAGCTTGATGAATCTACTTTACCAAACAATGATTCATTACTTCTTGCGAACGTTCGCTTCATTAAATGTTGAAAAAATTTGTCAAGAATTACTGTTCGCAAAAAAAATTAGAAACTGATACTAAAGAAAATCTATATTTCAAGTTTTGGAAACACTATTTTGAAGAAAATAGTATTCCCTCATAATAATATCGTGTTCTTTGCTACTGATGTGCTCCGGCCAATGGTTGGACGATAGCGAGGGCTGATTTCATATTTGAAAAAGGCAGTACCAAATGTAGTCGCCGTGCATTGTGTAATTCACAGACACCATTTGGTTGCAAAATTCCTAAGTGATCGCCTTCACTGCTCACTACAGTATGTAATTACCGCAGTTAACAAGATCAGAAGCAATGCTCTCAATAGTAGATTATTTGGAAAACTGTCAACAAATGAAGAATTAAAATTGAAATTAAAAAATGGGTGTCAAGAATTTTGGCTACAGAGGCAAATTCAAGATTTATATCCACCTTTTTGGGCTGCAACAAAAAAGTTTTTTATTGCATTCCCATCGTCATATTTAGCCGAAAGGGGATTTAGTATAGTAAGCGAATTACCAACAAAGAAAACAAACAGAACGCGGCGATTTAAGACTCCTGCTGACAAATATAGCACCAAATGTAGAAAATTAGTATCATTACATCAAGCTCAGATATCTCACTGATAATTTTCCAATAATTTTCAATATATGTTTTTAGTAAAAAATTTTACAAGGTACCAATATTGTAA
This sequence comes from Vandiemenella viatica, assembly GCA_031002005.1. Lineage (NCBI taxonomy): Eukaryota > Metazoa > Arthropoda > Insecta > Orthoptera > Morabidae > Vandiemenella > Vandiemenella viatica. Next base: position 9,055 of record JARYHS010002599.1, read on the forward strand.
ATGTTCTTTAATAATTTTCAAAATCTGTCCTTGTTTTTCAATATTAATATAGCCCAATTCACCTAAGAGTTTGAAGAAGTGGGCAACAAGCCAATTAAATTGAAGCGCTATTACACAACGTTGATTACAACAACAAAAGACGTCAGTGTTGTTTTTTTCAAACAGGGGGGCGGTCAGTAATTTTTTTTTCGAAAAGTGGGCGGTAGGTCAAAAAAGGTTGGGAACCTATGGTTTAAACCATTCTCTTTTAACGCATGTGCATTCAACTGCATTGTATACTGTTTATTTTAACGCATGATTATATCCACCTATAAGTGTATCCATTTCAATTGTATAATGATTAATTTTAAAGCATGACAGTTCGTAAGTCTTTCCATAAGTGTTTCACTCGTGCCTTCATAATGCTCATTATTAAGGTCACAATATTTGAAAACGATATGGAGCACAACAATGGAAAACTTTTCTGAAAGACTGGCTGTATGGATGAAAGGCTAAAAGCCATTAAAATAAATAAATCAATCAATACTGTTTTATCTTCAGAACAAATATTTTCAGGCATATAATAAATGTTTAAAAAATAACAGCATTCTTTAATTGTTTACCTTGGTCATTGTAAGACAGTTACCTAAAGAAGGATATACAGCGCAGCCACGTTCCTACAGGTTGTATAATAATGTATTACTGTTTGTGTTTTTTTATGAACTTCAAGGATATATCTCTTACAACCAGAGTGTACTCGCATTGAAGCTGGTTAGTAACAGAACTTCCAATTTTTTTTTTTTTCTTTTCGTTTCAGCCGTCTATGGACTACGACTAGGCAACTTCATTTCCTCTTGTGAGTTTTATTCCTCCGTCGCCGGTACTCTTTCATTCTCTGGCTCACGTTTGCTTTTTCTTCCTCTGAAAGAGCCCTCTTTTTCCTAATTGGTTTTTTCTTCATATCCTTTACCTCCGCAATTTTTCATCTGAATAATTCCCTGTCTTGGATGTCTTCCATGCTGATCCCACATCTTTTCAGATCCTGATGGACTTCCTTCACCCATGGAACTTGAGTCTTCCTGTTCTCTTGAAAATTGAGTATTTTCTTTGCCATTCTTTCTGGTTCCATTCTCTTGATGTGTCCATGGAAAGCTAATCTCCTTTTCTTAATTGTGTATAATTCATGGTTCTATCTCAAACGGAAATTAAATTTGATTCCTGTAACTTTTTTTGGTCCCAAGATTTACCTTAGAAGCTTTCTTTCCTTCTTTTCTATTTCTGTCAATCCCTTTATGGCTAGTGTTTCTACTGCGTATAAACATTCTGGCTTCTCTACCGTACTACAGTGTTTATATTTCACCTGCTGGGAGAGTAATTTGATTTGTATGTCTTTTGAAAAATCCTGTAAGCTGTTTCCATCTTTCTCGCCCTATCTTCAACCGCAGCCTTTTCATTAACAGTCAAAATTTCACCAAGGTATTTGAACTTCTGTGATCTTTTAATATCACCATATTAAGTTTTCATTGTCCATGCTTCTTTTGCGTCTATGTTCATGTATTCCGTTTTCTTAAACGATATTTTTAGTCCTGCTTTCTCAGCTGTTTTCTTCAAGACTTCTATCTGTTTGATTGCAGTCTCCAGATCTCTTGCAACGAACACATGCGCAAAAGCTAGAAATTCAAATGTCAATCCATTCTTTTGGTGTCCTAGTGTAATTCCGTTTAGGATGTTGACTGACACATCAATTTCCGCCATTCTCTGATGACCTTTTCCAAGACGCAGTTGAGCATCAGCGGGGATAGTCCGTCACCTTGCCTTTCTCCAGTTTTGATCTCAAAGGGATCTGACAGTTCTCCTAAAATTTAACTTGGGATCGGATTTTTTTAAAGTTAGTATTAGTGATGTTGTCTTATTGTCTATTCCGAATTCTTTCAAAACCTTTAGTACTTCCCGATATAAGAATCATACGCTATCTTGAACTCCACAAAAGTCATGATCACCTTTTTATCTCCTGCTATGCCTTCGTTTTCATCAAGTCTTGACAGTGAAGATCTGTTCCACGCATGATCGACCTTTCCTAAATTCTGCCTGATATTCTCCTAGTTGTCGGTTTAAGTGTTTCTCTATTCTTCGCTGCAGTGCTTTGGAGAATATCTTGTATGCCACAGGTAGTAGTGATATACCTCTGTAATTATTCACATTTGATTTGTCTCCCTTTTTGTCTAATGGAATGAATGACAGCGTCCCTCCACTCTTCTGGAATCTCTTCTTTAAGCCAGATTTGTTGGAAGAGTTTCTGATGTTCGTCTATTACCTTCTCTTCAGCAAACTTAATAAGCTTGTCAACAATTTTATTTTATGTATGTTGTGAGACTAATTATTCAGAAACGTTTTCCACAATCCACTGTATCGAAGGGCTGTCATAATACTTTCTGAAATAAAACTGCGCTAAACATCCGGGACTATCTTATCTCGGTGTTGGGTTTCTCTTTATTTTTTTTTTTGGTAACGCCAAAGAGTATACATGGAATAACATACAAAAAACTAAATAGTCTTCTTCAGTTTTGTAAATAGCGTCATTAACAATTGACACAAGAAAGTAAACGGACTCTATACATCTCCCCCTTTAAAAATAATTGATTAATGGTGCGTTACACATTTGACGAAATATTTAATCATTATTTATACTTCTTTTATTCCTCCACGAAACTGTGAAATTCATATGTACTGCCCTTCTTAAATTAGAACTATTATGCACATTATGTAATTTTTTATGTTTCTATCCACTTGTTCTCTCATTACAATTCACTGAATTGAATATCCTTGTCCCTTCAGTGTTACAGTATTGGATATACACCTTTGAATATTATTTATTTCCATCGAAGTTTTCCTTGTTTAACTGCTTTCAAATATTAAACAGTAACAATAAAAAAGTAAAGTTTTGCTTCAACAAATTTACTCCTGTCTCTGTACAAACTGCCCAGAAACAGAGATAACTTTAACATTCTTCTATGCTGTCGAATAACTTCAAAGCATTCGTTTGACTCGTATTCATAAATATTCCTTTGTATTTGGGATTTCTTCTTCATTATTTCACAAACATTTGACTTTCTTATCCTGATCGTTTCAATTTATTCTGAGGAATTTCTTCTTTTATCTGTTTATGATTCTCAAGCTTAACTAAGAAAAATAACATAATGGGACACGCGGATTATTCCTAATATGTGAATACAAAAGTTTGTGCCAGTTCATAATAAAAAAAAACTTCAACTCTTATTCTCATCAAAATTAGTCTACGAAAATCACAAACCGGAATTCATAAAACATATAAGGTTGCAATGAAAATTTCTGGAATTACGTACAAAAAATAAAAAAGTGGATGGTCCCCTAGCAGGGCTCTCAGTATACAGGCATGTGATTAGTGGAGGAAGAGATCCGTATTTCCTTTAGTGACCTGAACACTAAATTAGAGGTGTGGTGAACGTTACGCTCCACCTCATTTGTCGCTCCAGAATTAGATTGAATAGGTCAGCCACTCACATTTTCTTTCTTCTTCTGTGCTACTCGTCTTCCCAAGAGGAATATAAATCATGATAAATTAGGTGGAAAAATAGTTTTGATGTACAAAAGCATTAAATGAGAAATGAAGGTATTTCAGAAGTTCGCCAAAGTAAACAAAAGGAGAACAATTAAACTTTCCATTTCGGAGTATGTAGGTTTGCTGAAATAATCTTCATGTTAGCTTTTCGTTTGAAAGTCGTGAATATGGAAGACTGCGCTCTACAGAATTAACTCTGGTTCGCGGTGTATGTCAGGTCCCAAGAGTGGAAATTTATAGAGGTGTTGGCGTATATAAAATAAATTTTGCGCTACGTTTCCTTTGTTAATTATTTTACTATCAAAAATTATAGATGCATTTTATGATCTTAATCCTGTTTCATATTCGACGTCGCTTTACTAAAGAATTACTTCATGAAGTCAACATTTTTTTTTGTCTCGATTGATTGCAGGATTTTCTAGAAAGTATACGATCGGTTTATTCATTCGGTTTACAGAATTTTATTCATATTAAATTGGAATGACTTTTAGCATCATAATTTCAACAATAAACAAGTTTAATTCAGAGATTAACAGTTATCCACATCAAATAAATAGAATTTGAAGAAACAACATTTAATAAATTACGAGCTCCGTCGTTAATAACGAGATAGCATTGCTTTCACAGTTTATGTAACCTAACATCTAACTGTGATTAATCTAGCAAGTAAACCACTTAATTAAACGTGTGTTTACATAAAACATGTGTAGACATTTAGGCGACATTTGCAGTATCTTCTGCAATAGAATAAAAATTGATGTTATTGTATGTAGATTACGAATTTGTTAATTGCGATGTATGTAATTATTTAGAAACATCAGGACTTCTTTTTTACGTGTGAGTGATTGCTTTCATCGGTTCAAGTAAATGTTGTTTCCAATTTTCACCATTATGTGTTGTACTCATTAAGCTATTCATTGTTTGCTTGAACCCAGTAATTGTCCTGATGAAACGTGATGAAAAAGTCGTTTTATACTTCTTATGCTCTTTTGTTTCATAAATAAATCTGTAAAAATGATTAAACATTATAAGAAATTCCAGTTAAATTATGTATATTTGTTGGCTGGAGAAATTTGGTTTTACTGAAACAAATATCACCGTTATTTTAAATTTTTTGCCTTGGATTAAATGAACTAAACCACTAGGAACCGTGTATCCTTCTAAAATGGTTTGGAAATTAATAGTTTCATATAAAAAGTAATGAAAGTCTTTAATAGAGTAATCATTCTGAGTCATTAGTTTTTACAGATGTTAGGCAGATGTTCACTTCAGATACGCGGCAGTCGTAAACTATTTATGATTTTACTACTATTGACTTTAGCGTCTGTTGAGAAAATAATTAGCCGAACATTTTTGAACAGGATAGTCAACATTGTGGATGAAAACAAAAATAAAATACTACTAATGTTTATACCACATAATTATCGATACATCAAACATTACCCGATACACCAACATTTTATGTATCTTCCTCACAAATATTTGCAACAGTCGCAAAGAAACAAACAGGAAAATAGCGAAAAGCTTTTTCTGCAGGCCCAAAAACTTTTCTAATTTCTAGCGAGTTTCATGATGCACTCATTCTTGTATAGTTCTGCTAAATTAATGACGATATATCTGTTAATAAGTCCATTAAATGAAACTGATGTTGTGATAGTCAAATTTTTCTGCCTAAAGAGAGAAACAATATTGAATTGACTGAAATCATGTTATGTTTAATTATACCCAAAAAAATTCAACACATGTTTACAGAAATTTACTGTTGTGGGCAAGTGATGATGTATACGACTGTGGATGCTGGGATTTCTTTTGTAACAACATATAGTTAGGAATTGTGGAAGGACATAAAACTCATCCTCATCTCCGTTCGATAAAGATTGTTTTCTGTATCGTCTGTGTGCTGTGTCCACGGCATTAAATCGTACGTCACCATTGGTGATGATGTTTCCCAATCAGGTCAATCCACGATAGAAGCTATCCCAATCAAGTCAAATTTTAGTCACTTTCTCGGTTTACGCCGTTACTGTTCTAATGCTTTTTATGTCACTTCTTAATAATTCAAACATGAAACAGATCAAAATTTGCACAAACATAACACACAACAAAGAAAATATGTTTTTTCTTTTTCCATTTACTACTAAACAATTAACATCTTCTTGTTCCAATTTTCTTTCATTCGGTAACATTTAATAAAATCATCAAACATAAGTGGACAAAAATGAATATTGAGGTAGACATTTATTCTTCTCTTATCTTTGTCTTGTTCCGATCTTTATCATTTTATTTCTTTTTTTGCTTGGGCTTTACGCCTCGTCGACGTTCAAGTCATTAGAGGCGGGATGTGATTGGGGACAAGGAACGGGAAGGAATTCAGCCATAGCCTTTTTGAAGGAATCATTCCAGCATTCGCCTGGAGTGATTTGGGGAAACCATGGAAAACCCATATTTGGATGCCCTGGCGGGGATTCGAACCCGCGTCCTCCCGAATGCGAGGCCAGATTGTATTTCGTATTGGGGGGCATCCACAAATTACGTGAGGTGTTTTTCCGGATTTCTTGACCCCCCCTCCCCCTTGGTGAGATTTCGTGAGATATTGCTGGACCCCCCCCCCCCCCTCTGGTGAGATCTCGAAACTTTTGCAGACCTTTTTTTTTTTTTTTTTTTAGGTCTCACCCTCACTTTTCGACGAAAAACCCTCCAAAAATCGACTCTGGCGCGAATTGTAGACCTTTTTTTTTTTTTTTAAAAGCTCTACTGTCCACATTTTTTTTACGCAAAATCTCACGTGAGATTTCCGTAGACCCCCCCCTCCCCCTTGGTGAGATCTGGTGAGATTTCGCCGGCCCCCCCCCCCTATTTCACCTCACGTAATTTATGGGACGCCCCCTTGAAAGAATTAGTGATATTTAGTCCGGGGTTACTTTATAAGTCAACCACTAGAAATAATTTTCTAGAAATCAGTTTTCATTTATCCGTGCTTCACGTACGTATCCTCTCTCGGTGATGATGAACATTCGTTTATCTTATCTTTTTTGTTATTTGTAACGTCTCCTTCACTCAGAGAAACCTCTAGCTTTTCTGAACGCTCACAGATACTGAAACCTAACAACCGAAAATCCTCTCTCTTTTTAATAAATTTATTTATGGCTTTACGCCTCGTCGACGTTCAGGTCATTAGAGGCGGGATGGGATTGGGGACAAGGAACGGGAAGGAATTCGGCCATGACCTTTTTTTGAAGGAAGCATCCCGGCATTCGCCTAGGGTGATTTAGGGAAACCATGGAAAACCCAAATCTGGATGCCCGGACGGGGATTCGAACAGGCGTCCTCCTGAATGCGAGGCCAGAACGTTAACCGCTCACCCACCACGCTCGGTCCCTCTTTTAAAAACAACATTCACGATTTTTTATTAATAAGTTACGGAGGTAGCACAAAAAATGATAAGAACATAACTTTAATAATATACATAGTTATTAATTTCGAGTTTTTAAAAGTTTGATCTGTGGACAGCTAAGAGGGTGTAACCTACATATTACATAACAGACAGCAATGGTGGACGTTGATGATGTATTTAATGTAACGACTTGATAATATTTGCAACTATAAATAATATGGGATTGCATTTGTATAAAGGTAAATAAGTCAAAGGGAAATAAGTCAAAGAGCGACCTGCTGCAAGGAAAATGAATAAATGGTAGACAGATGAAGAACGTTTTATCACGACAAGAATGTCAGGAAATGACAAATCTAGATAATAATAGATAATGAATAATTTACAGAGAAATGTAGACTAGCACAAAAAATAATGATCGGTTAAAACCGATAAATGTTATGAAATTTTATTATTTAAATGTTTTCATGAGTTTAAACTTAAAGTATGTAAAACTGGATAATAAATAATTTAACTAGAAGTGATTATGTGCTTAGTAACAACTGAAAGATTAATTGAAAGCGAGATATTAAGAAAACAAGAGGATATGTTTCTTAATTTGTGTATGGAGAAAATCAATACAATTGGTATGAAGTAATCTTTACTGAAATACGGACGTAAATATACTCTCTGATGAGGCCGGAAAGGCTGCACACAAGGTAACGAAAGTTAAGTATATTTTGTTAGAGATTCGTTGAGAGTAAAATGGAACATAATCCGAGAACCACGTGGCTGTCAACGAAAGAGAACCTCGTAAAGGACCTCTCAAATACTGTTTCTTAAGTTGGAAAATGGTGTATTCTGCTATTCTCGTAATGTCACATGTCAATAGTGATTCATAGGAAATTTACGATGAAGAAAGTAATTTATAACTAATGGATGGAATATGTTCACATCAATTTATTTATGATTTCAAACATAGCTGGTCAGGTCTCTTGTGGAGTTTATCAGACTCGGTAGCAGGGGGGTAGGTAGCTGTACTGGTCTCCAATTTGCCACAGGCCGAATCTAATTTACCGACCAGAATATCGGAGAGCGAAGATACCTCCCGGGAGAAATGGTCCAGCCAAGTTGGACGCCCCCGCATACAATCTCTAATAAACAGGACAGTGTCTGACGAAACTTGATACCCACCTGTTAGACCAGATTGTATATCCAATCAAACGAGTCCATATCATTTGTCCCGCCATAGCTCACGTTCTCACAGGCCTTCCACTAATTACAACTTGCGTTTCATGTTTCTGGTTTCGTATTTCATGTTTCAAGCGAGGATAAGGGAAACACAACCACATACCTGTTCTGCCCACTCCATATTTCTCAGTAAACGTCAGTGGCCTGGTGGTCGAAAGTCAGAAATTTTGAAGCCATCAGCAACGTGGAACCAAGGAAAGAGGTGGGTGTTGAAAATTTCTGATAAACTGATTTAGAAATAATGATGTCATACGGATAAGAACCGTTCATTGATGTTTCAAGAGATATTCTTTAAATTAAAAATTTCGATCACAGCCCTTGTCCTATAGTAAACGATTACCATGGGGGATTTTTACTCCTTCATGTCAACCTCTGAAAAGATGAACTGGAACGTTGTCCCATTGTATTCCCCAGCGTGACAGTTTATATAAGTGTTGTTCCAAGTGTGGATGACTGTCAGTGTCAGTGTGCAAGTGCAGTGTAAAGTGTTATGTGTTATTTGTGTTGTGGTAGAGATGAAAGAAGGGAAAGGTGAAACCCGATCGATGCCTACCTATTCAGACCTATTCTTCTGAAAGATACAAAATGGTCCTCCTAGTTTTACGTGTCCATCCGACGGATGAATCACTGTCAACAGTGTTTAGGACCCTCACTCCAGATGCACTGCCGAGAGGTTTGGGATTTAAACCAGGACTTAATGTAATTAAGATTTGTGATGAATGTCTTGTTCACGTTTCTCAAAACAAAATCGCCACAAATTCAATTAAAAATGCTGAAACATGAGAGAATGCGCAACTGCGAAATTATACCACCATTGTAAAAATGACATAAACATTATCGTTAGAGGGATCATATCAACTAAGCTGTCTGAAACCTAGAAAACAACAATTTAGAGTCAAAGAAATTAACATAAATAAATAGATATTAAGTACATAGGAAAGAGTAATATGCAAATACTAAATATTAGCAATCCAAATGGAAAGATGTAAATATGTAACAATGTAAATAGGTAGACATATAAACAAGTAGATATATAGCGTAGTACGTAGAAATAAGAAACTGTAATTATAACATAAGGAAATGTATGTAAAATTATGCAAAATAAATATTAGAAACCAAATTTATGTTAAAACCCAGAGGCCAAAAAGAGCTCACACTCTACAGTGGGGAATGAGAGATTTTTTTAAAAAAATATCCTAAACAGTTTAGTTTTGTCATAGAGGTCGTAGTTAGGTTGAAATGGTGCCTGGACCAAGATGAAAAAATTTACGAAAATTTCTGCGGCGTCCATCCTGAAAATGGCGTATTTGTTTACAACGGAAACAATCGATTGTATCCGATTGCTTGTATCGATATAAGATCGCGAGCATTGTTGAACTTCACCTCTGACATATAATTTATATTTGTCAATTTTGTGCGAGTTTTTACAACGGAAGGAAGCTGAAACGGCGAGAAATCATTACAAAGGATTTAACCAACATTTCAAGAGATTGTAATTGATTTTACAGCGCTGGCGACAGTTAATAGCTGTGCGTCCCTCTCATATTTAGGCATTTTTAATTAATTTGTGGCGGCTTTTGCGTAAAACAATAGCGCAAAAGGTGAAGCGAACGACGTAACGAAGCAGTTAATCCTAATTTCAACTGGTTAATAGCAGTTTCGGATAGGTTCCGAAGGTGTTGCAGTCCCCGAAAATTTCTTCCACTACTAGGAATCGAACAAGCTAAACCGTGTAAGCACCAGATACCACCACGGAGCCGAAACCAACTGAGCTAACGAGATGACACTTTCAACACTACTACCGAGCGTGGTGGGTGAACAATTAACGCTCTGGCCTCGCATTCAGGAGGACGCGGGTTCGAATCCCCGTCCGGGCATACAGATTTGTGTTTTCCATGGTTTGCCTAAATCACTCCAGGCGAATGCCGGGATGCTTCCTTCAAACATGCCATGGCCGAATTTCTTCCTGTTCTTTGTCCCCAGTTCCATCCCGCCTCTAATGACCTTAGCCGTCGACGAGACGTGAAGCAAAAAGAAAAAAAAAAAAAGAAAGTCCTATACTACTAACTTCAATTAAACATACTACCTGTAGTCCAGTAACGGGGTAGTTCTCACTTGCATCACATCACGTAGAAGATTTTTTTTTTCTTATCTTGCATATATTGGCGAGAGTATGCAGAAACCAAGTTTTCGACCTCCAACACCCTCGGCACAATTTTCTGTGGCCAAAAAACATAAAAATTTGGGTACTTTTTTCAGTTTTTCATCTATATCTCCTTCCTGATAAGTCCTATCAAGAAATATTCTATTTTCAATTTGAAAGAGGACAAAATTTCCTACAACTTTCGTATTACAAACTTTTTTCTAAACTCAAAATTAAGCGAGCTACAATTCTTTGAAAATTAGCCAAATTTCACACTTTTCCTAAAAGTTGAGTTTTTACCTACTTTGCAGCTCAAAATGACCTGAAACCCCCTGTATATATAACCGATATATATGTATTTCTGTATGACATAGTATATATATGTACTATACTTTGATTAATGATGATCCATTCAATAATCATATAGCATTGTTGGCCGGGAGATCCCGAAGGATTGTTCGGCCGCCAGGTTACAGTGTTATGGATAGGCCGCGCAGTGCGCTTCTTGTGGCTATCTAACCTGACCAAGTACTAGTACCGCATATAGGGAACCTACAGCTTATTAAGGTGGAATCATCCAAACCACATAGTCGTTCTGGCTTACTTCATATTACACAGCAAGCTGTGGCAGAGGTAAAGGTCGGGTCAATGGCCTTTGAAAATCATTGCTGAGACCGGGATTTCGATCTCCAGTCAGACGCCTTGAGCTACCAGATCGCTCTATTATCTTAAGATAATAGAGCGAACAACAATGCATAATGTTATGACGCAAAGTTATAAAGTCATAATAATTTCGAAATAAGTTAAAAAATGGTCATAATAAATTTCATTTCCGTTTGGATTGTCCCGGCTTATCAATGAATTGTGTCTCTTTCATCCATTGCATCAGGACCAGCTTCCTCGAGGTCGAAGAAATCTTCCTCTCCTTCATCTACTACATTCCAGGAAAGCTTTCACGAGGCAGGCGAAAGCAATTTTTGCAAGCAGCTGAACAATGCAGTCCTGATTAGCGACAGCTGCATGGAGGAGTACAAGGTTTCTGGAAGGAATATGATACAACCTTAGAAGTAAACTCAAGTGCATCGTCTTTTATTATTGTTTTTTTTTATGACTTTACGCCTCGTCGACGTCGAGTTCATTAGTGGCACGATGTGACTGGGGACAAGGAACGTGAAGGATTTCGGCCATGGCCTTTTGAAGGAAGCATCCCGGCATTCGGCTGGAGTGATTTGAGGAAACCATGGAAAACCCAAATCTGGATGCTTGGACGGGAATTCGAACCGACGTCCTCCTGAATGCATTTATTATTGTAACTGTAATAAGACTGGACGAGCCTTTCCTTCATCCTCACGGCAATGGGTACGTTTCTCGACCCAACCAACCTTTACTTGGTGGTACGTGCATATTGAGTGAAACGTTGCCGCATCTGATTTTGGTGGCAACCGTGCTAGTCTGAATGCATTTTTTGGGCAAATTTCTTAATCATTTCATATCTGAGCCTTCAAATGTTCCACAAGCAATTTTTCCGTACCGTTCCAAGATGATCTGTTCCCCTGCGTGTTCTCCAAATGTTCTCTGGAGGCTAGAGTTCTGAGAAGTTAGCATGCATGTTACTTTCAGATATGGTTGGTATTGAATCATGCAGTAGAAGTTTTCTTTCCCATAGCCGAAATATGCTGATATTGTATCACATCCAGCAAATGCATGGATGAAGAGAATGTGTGTGGGTTCAAACTCGTGGTACCAAACCCCATTAGCAAAATGAGAAAGCCAATATACTCACTTAGAATCATCACACTGTCGAATTTTGCTGCTTGGGAAATTGCTGCGTCAACGATCAATCCAGCAGCATCTTGTTTTGCCTGTTGATCTTGGATGCCTCCTTTTTCAGTTTTTGCATTAGTATCAACATTACACAGTTCTTGCTGCTCTCGTTTGCTGCGTCACTGTAGCATTTGTTTCCTCACTGAAAATGATGCCTGCTGAAGTATCTGATGTTTTCAAACTACAAATCATTTCAGATGACTTTATTCCTCTCTGCGCAGCATAACTTCGGTATCCGTCAAATATAACTGTGATGTTGGATCTATAGTTCGTTGTCAAATAGGCTTCATATTTTCCACAGAAGCAGCCAAGTATTTACTACTATGCCACATAACCTTACGCTGGAGGAATCATCCGTGCATAGCAAAATTTTTTGTGGTGGGTGTTGTATCTTGAAGAGATTTAAATGCTTCATATAGCGACAATTTTTTTCCATTGTTGTACGGAACAAATTCAAATGGAACACATTGTTTCAATCCATTAAAACGGAAAAGAAATGGATTTATGACTAATTTTTTACTTAATTTTGACTGCATAAATAAACTTTGTGCCATAACATTATGTTTTCAGTTTTGCAAATCCGTTTTTCAAATTGGTACAAATACCATCAGGTAATACAACGAAATGGTAGCTCAGTGGTTAAGGTATCTGACTGAAGATCGAAATCCCGTTCTCAGCAGTAATTTTCAAAGGCCATTAATCCGAGCTTTACCTCTGCCACAGCTTGCTGTGTAATATGGAGAAAGCCAGAACGATTCTGTGGTTTTAATTCCACCTTAAGCTGTAGGTTCCCTATATGCGGTACTAGTACTTGGTCAGGTTAGATAGCCACAAGAAGCGCTGTTGTTGTTGTTGTTGTTGTTATTTGGGTTTTAGGGCGCGTCGACGACGGGGTCATTAGCGCCCTAGCAACAACCAGGCGTGACAACGTGGACAAGAAGCGCACTGCGCGGCCTATCCATAACACTGTAACCTGACGGCCGAATAATCCTTCGGGATCTCCCGGCCAACAATGCTATATGATTATTGAATGGACCATCAGTAATCAAAGTATAGTAGATATATATACTATGTCATACAGAAATACATATATATCGGTTATATATACAGGGGTTTCAGGTCATTTTGAGCTGTAAAGTAGGTAAAAACCCAACTTTTAGGAAAAGTGTGAAATTTGGCTGATTTTCGAAGAACTGTAGCTCGCTTAGTTTTGAGTTTAGAAAAAAGTTTGTGATACGAAAGTTGTAGGAAATTTTGTCCTCTTTCAAATTGAAAATAGAATATTTCTTGATAGGACTTATCAAGAAGGAGTTATAGATGAAATACTGAAAAAAGTACCCAAATTTTTATGTTTTTTGGCCACAGAAAATTTAGCCGAGGGTGCTGGAGGTCGAAAACTTGGTTTCTGCATACTCTCACCAATATATACAAGATAAGAAAAAAAAAATCTTCTACGTTATGTGATGCAAGTGAGACCCCCTTTTTACGACCCCGTTACTGGACTACCTGCGGCAACCGGACAAAAATAATAATAAAAAAGTTCCCAGTTTATTCTTGAAGCGAATTAAAAGCTAACAGTGAACAGTGAAACTTTTTGCTCACGTTTTAAACATTACTAAGTATTAGTATTAAAACAAACAACTATGAAACAATTCACAATTAATTTCTTTTGTTTTTATCAAGAGATAGAACCGAATTTTCAGCAGGCGATTTTTTCAATATTTTTCTAAAAAACTGGGTAACATAAAACCTTAAATTTTCATTTCATTCATCACAGTGGCCCGTTGTCTGATGGCTAAAATCTGAACTACCTATTTTCTTCTTAAGTTTCTTTTTTTTTTAATTTAAGTTTTCAGACTCCCCTTTATCCCGCGCCTCTCTTCTCTTTGCGAAGTTGAACAATACAGTTGCAGCAGCACTACGCAGCTTGTTTCCGTCTCTCTGACTCGCCCGGCCCATTGACACAAGGAACGCGCGGTTGCTACAGGCGGCGGATATTGAGTCTGTTTTTTTGTCCTCGCCGCTGTGCCGTCGGGCGGAAGACGACCTGTTTGTAGTCAGGGAGAGGCGTCGGATTAGCTTTGTCGTCGGTCCTGGCTGCAGATTGGCCGCCGACTGAAACCCGAGCGACGACTCTTTGGCTTCGTGTCCAGAGGGCACTTTTTCCGAACAAGTGCTTCTGAGAGTCGGTAGCGCAAGATGATGGTGAGTTTACAGGATGTACGCTCCAGTCACAAAGAAACTGATACAAAACGTGGACCAGACTCCTTCCGTGCTCTAAAATAATTCTATACTAGCAGAGTTCCCAGCGTTGCCCGGTATAGCTGTCGCCGATTTACCTGTACATTATACATGAGAAAAATGTGTACCAAGTTTCATAAAATTCACGACATCCATTTCTGGAATTAAAGCAAACTTAAATTCATCCGCAACCTACCCGGAAAGGGGTAGTTTGAAGTTGAATTATTCGTACACTATTTATATTCGTCTCAAAAGATTTATGTCTACAAAGCTTCATTAATTTGGGGTACTAAACTTAATGTTTATCCGCACAGCTCTCGGAATGGGGTTAAATCGTGTATTGGTGTTTTAGGAAAGGTGTGATTCAATAGACAAAATACTGAATACAAAACATATAGTGTTTTTCTTAAGGTATTTAAAGAGAAGTAATTCCAGATAAAGTATACGGTTTTCTTACACATAAGAAAAAAAGAAGATAAATTTATAACCAAATGGCTATCGATAAAATCCATCTAAGTATAAAAAATGACAAAGACGTAATCGGTTTTGTTGGAAATCATCGAGGAGCGCGATTAAGGTAAACTAGAATCGTAAGTCTTAAGGGACAATTTGTTAATAGACATAAGTTAAGTAAAGAGAGGTAAGATCTGGATATTCACAGTAGAATAAAGGTTATAAAGTAGTTACCTGTCTGGGAATTAGAAAGATGTGGTAATAAACGTGGCAGGTTTTCAACCAGGTGTTAGGCGGTTGTTAGCTGTTTCAGCAATAGGAAATAACTTCAGAACACCTCTGCTCGTATTTTCAACTATCTGCAGAAAAACAGCAAGCCGGCATAGATGAAGTTTGTTTCAACATTGCCACGGAAACCGTAGAATACAACATTTCACGCGGCTATAAGCCAGTATGCCTCAGTGCACTGAGGCATCGCACACTAGACCAGACCCGTACGCCGTACGTACCGGCCGTCCAAACTGCGATTTTAAGCGATTTTCCAGAGCCATCAAGGCGAATTTCGGGACGGTCCCCATTATGGATTTATGCCTCGCCGACGTCGAGGTCATTAGAGGTGGGAGAGTATGGGGGACAAGGAACGGGAAGCAATTCGGCCATGACCTTTTGTAGAAAGCATTCCGGCGTTCGCCTGGAGTAATTTCGAGATAATGTGGAAAACCAAAATCTGGATGCCCGGATTCGAACCCACGTCCTCCAGATCCGTGGTTCGAATTCAAGGTTAGATCCCCTGTACCCGGTAGGACTACCGGGTTAGGTTAAAGCGGTTACGACAGAGGCGAAATGTGCAGCCATTAGAAACCCTGTCACCAAGCCATCACGACAACACAGAATTATTGTTATTGTCAACGCCATGCGCCCGCAAAACCATAGCTCTAAATCAGGCAAAGCCAACGATGAGTAAAACTCATCGAAGGATGCAGATCTAAATGTTTGCAAAAGGTGGAGAGGAAGAATAAGACACTCAAGAATATTTTATTAATATGCAACGCCGTGAACCTCTACGATCTGACAGCCGTATAATTTCTCAGGTGTAAATACGTTATTATTTACCTGTAATTTATAGAAGAACTCCAGCTTTGGTAAACAATAACAATTTGATCCTGTGACCTGATTTAGAAAGATGTGGTGCAATTTATGGCCCCGTCATTGTGGACGTGCCAGCTAATGCTCCTACGCAGGGGAACGGGGTGATAAAAGGGCTCAGGTTCAAATCCTGCGACTAGCATACCAAACGTTCTGACTGCGTTTTACAGGTGGTCCAACATAATGACATACACAAACGCTAAGGGGCCATCCACAAATTACGTCACACGAATTTCATGATTTTTGGACACCTCCCTCCCCCCATGTCACAGGTTATCACATTTGTGGGACCCCCACCCTTCCCCTGGTGTGACGTCACATATTATAAAATTTTAAATTTATAAATTAAAACAGCACTTCCAAAATGATTTATGTATTTCTAGTTAAAAAATCATATCAACAATAAATCAAACAGTTAAGAAAATATATAAAAACCCGTAAAAATCGAATTAATGATACAAAATTGAGTCATCATGTGTCCATGGATTTTGAACCCATTCCTTGATACTGTTTATTATTGGCATAATAGTCACTTCATTCTTGATTTCGGGAGTGTTGGGAACATTTGATGTGTCAACTTCTTCTTCCACCACGAGCCAAAAAGTGGTACAAATTACGCACGTGATGTCACAATGTTTATGACACGTCCCCCTCCCCCCCCCCTTGTCACACTTTGTTGACCACTTCCCTCTCCCCCCCTTTTTCAAGGTGTGACGTAATTTATGGTTGGCCCCTAAGCTGGTTGCCAATCTCCGTTTCACAAACAAAAATTACACACGTACGAGACAGATAAATACTTGTTTCACAAACAGATAGAAACCCTTCATTTCCATACGTAAAATAGTTCTTAAAAAAAAAAGCTATTATTACTTATTGCTTTATATACAGACATATCATTTTTATTGATTTTACGGCGTAATTGTTTCACTTCACTGTCAATCATAATGCTAAAAGATTGTTAGGGGAATAAATTTACGACTACTAATATAAGCGTTATTAATGACTCACTATAAATTTTTTTGTCGGAAATGGTATTTCATTTACTGTTCATATTACTGTGCTGGAATATAATGTAAATAATCTGATTTCTTAAATTATCGAAAATGATTTCCTTTCTTTCCACTTCACAATGAAAGTATAGTTAATTTAAACCTTCATGTTCTCTTCGGCATCAGTGGCACATTTTCTGCAAGGTATTAAACGTAAATATAACAGCCAGTGACAGAGAGAGCTGCCCTTGGGAGAAAACTGCTGCACTGAGCAATTTAAACGAGTCAAAGATATTATTAAATTCTATTAGGAAAATACAGTGAAACCATTATTTTTTAGATTCTCATTGTCAGAATCTCAATAAAAATTATAAACTTTAATTTAAAATACTAATTTACACTGTTGTAATAATCTTTGAAAGGACATAACGGCAACATGACGCAATTTGGAATGTAGTTTCCGTGACAAAATAATTTACACCCACACACAACACTGCGGCAATATTCGAATTTGGAGCGAAATTTCAATTATCGCGCTGCCATTAAAGGAATTAACGATTACAGGCTGTTATCCGAGATTGGCTTGTGGGTAATTCCATGAAGAATGGCGGTCTAAATAACCAACAACAACAACGGGGACACGTGGAAGCCAGACAAATTCGCCAGCTCTGCTGGCCGCTGGAGATTAACAACAGTCGTGATGTATTACGGGATCTAGCACGCGGAATTATCGACACATCTATCGATGAGCTTGTCTCCTCATCATGCCGCATAACCTCTTACACGATGCAGGTAACAGTAACACGGATAAGGCTTCATAAAATATCCTCAAAAAATTTGTAAGAGACGCAGCTTTGAAGTAACTAAAACCATGCAAATTTTAGGATCATTTGCGAATATAAGCACCACATCCAAGCTAAGTTTACAAGCCAGATTTTTTTTTTTTTTTCAATAGCAGGTTTACGTACTTTGTCATTTATAGCACCATTCCAAAATAACATACAGATCTCGCTGAATTTCTAACCAATCG
>JARYHS010002600.1:0-11305 GCA_031002005.1 Vandiemenella viatica
ACTTACCTGATAATTTCACTAATTTATCATACAAACTTTGGCTAATGTAAAATTTTACTTATCAGTAGGTGAGGTTGCAACGGATTTCCATTTGTTCCTATGTCATCGCTATGTGGTTCTTCATGATGTGATAATTTTCCTCCCAGTGCATGATAAGTTATTCGAATTTGATTTTAATTTACTTTCAGCGAGGAATAGTGGGTTAACTGAGAGTAACATGGTCTCTCCCGAGAGCCCCCACTTCTTACCTCTCTCGTTGACACTTTGTTAGTGGAGTGGCTTGAGTGTTACCATGTACTGTGAAATGTGATATCTGTAGTAAGTATGATAGGCAGTTTGCGAAATGTGTAATTTATGAAATGGATACTGGCAGCATTCCCAGCAAATTTGATTACGGGAAAGCAACTAAAAACTATATGCTCTACGAAATGTACTTTATACTCTAGGTTTAACCTTAGGCAGAATAACAGTGATTTATTAAGCACAGCCAGGCTGAAGATTTAGAGTGGAAATGTGGTATATACTATTTCTACAAAAGATATTTTACTTTTTTATTTCACGAGGGAGCGGTCTAAATGGCTCAGTGGTTAAGCCATCTGACGGGATCGAAAGGTCCTCGGTTCGAATCCCTGTCTAGGAGGGAATTTTCATAGGCCCTTAACCCGACTTTCACCTCTGGCACAGCTTGCTGTGTAATGTGAAGTTCTCCACTATGCTTTCGTGGTTCGGATTCCATGTTAAACTGTAGGTCTACTGTACCCGGTAGTACTACCAGATTAGGCTAAGGTGGCTACGACAGGGGCGGAATGCGCAGCCAATAGAAACCCTGTCACCAGATCATTACGACCACGTGGAATTATTATTATTATGTTTCATGATCGAAAATTGGGGCTGGTACTACCATGCTCATATTAATCCGAACGACCTGAATTGCACATCGCTACATTTCATCCTGGGACTTATTCAACCCATTATACACATCTACCAAGACAGTACTATACCCGGTAGGTGGTACATTCATGTTAATATCCAAAATTGAGACTCACCCACCTCACAAAAAAACGTGACATATTTTAACATATTCGTTATAGAAACGAAAATATGGATTGTATTTCGTTAATAAAAGAGTTGTGCAGACATTGAAAGCACTTCATTTAAGTTTTTTTAAACATTCAAGAGAAATTACGTGTCCATACAGAACATTAAAAGTTAACATTTTCAAACAAAAAGTTAATTTTGAAGAAACGCTAGCGTCAAAAGAAAGGAAGACGTTATACCGATCATCTTTCACTTAAAATAACTGACTATTAATGATAAAATCAATATTTGCGATGTAAAGATAGTTTTAGGTGAGTGCGTTGACAAATAATTGCAGATTTTTGAAGTTAGTTAATTTTGCGGTGTGCTATGAAGACATGTTCTTCCCTTACTACCACATTTAAAATTATTTTAGAAACATACGGAAAAAATTATAACTAAATGACTGTTGTCGGTGACATGAGATGTCGTCAACGCATTCTGAGTTGACAGTATTTTAGCGTAAAAAAAAAAAACTAATTTTCACCTACCATTAACAACGAAAGCTGCTTAAGGCGAAATGAACACTCTTTTCAAAACAAAAACAAAACATGATGAGGGGTCAGTAGTTGAAGGCACAATTTCACAAATTGTTGTCACCTTTGTGGTTTTAGTGGTGTTTCATAAACAGGCAAAGAACAAAAATCTAATACGCCTTTTTAGCTATAGCAATATTCTGTGGGTGGTGCTGTTAAAACTCAAACGACAGGTGAAACGTTGGTTTGATGTTCTTACCGAAAACGTTATTGGTAAGTATCCAAGGACGTGGATTTAAAACATTTGGTAATTAACGAACTGCTGCGATTGCTAGCGGACACGTTTGAAATCACTAGTTTATTTCGCGATTTATACGCTTTTTGCTACTTGAAGTTATTATAGTAGGCCAACTTTTCACTCCATTCTGATGTTAATACTATGGTGAACTCTTCCGACAGTAGTCCGTAAAGAACCTGCACTGATTTGAGGGGTGAGAATTGTTACCAGTCAACTGGTAACCCAGTAATACAACCAGAAGTTTAACAAGTGCGAAAATTTTAGAAGCTGATACTAATCAATAATGAATGACAATGAACGATTGTTTCTATATTTTGTAACTGTTGTTTATGAGACATATAGTTTCGAGGAATACACAGGAAACTGGGAACAAGGAAACGTAATGCTGGCCAATATGTGTATAACAGTAGTTGACCCCTCTGCTGCGGTCTTGGTAGGACTCATCCGCTGCTACTGTAGGCATCGCGGGTGCCGACCCGGAAGAATGGTGGTTAGCGCTCGGGTAGTTCCTGGAGCAGACGGTTCGATTCCAGCCTCGGACATAAGTGATTTTCATGAACTGTTACGTTCTTCTTGTGTTTAATGTACTGTGGATCACTAAAATCACAACATACACCAACTGAGAAGCTAAAATAATGGAGAGGCTGCACGTATCGATAAACTTACACAAATGCTTTCTTGGTTTATTTTTTACCAATTCAGTCTTTAAATGTTATATTTTTTAAATGTCACGGAAAAGATTATTTACCAAGGATTGTAAAGGAATCCGGCCACGGTATTCAAGTATGAACTAGTCCACTGTTAGCCTGAAATTATTTCGTTAATCCTCTGAAATCCAAAACATGGATTTTGTTGACCGTGACATACACAAAATTACTGACAAATATACTTGAAAGTGGACATCCAAAATGTCAGTGCCAACAGAACTGGTAAAAATTTCAATGATTTCATGAAAAGAAGTACAGCTTCCAAGGCTTACTTTTAACTTAGATAGAAAGGCAAGCCAAAGTTTCGAAAACTAGTTTTATCGTAGCAGTTACTGATTCAAAATGCTATTCAGGCATCCTATCAGAAGAAATTGTTCTACTGTCATTGTTGTATACAACTAAGTAAGTGACGTTAAGAGCAAAGTTATAGTCAGAACGGATAAACTTCTTGATCATAAAAATCTAACAATTTCCGTCAAATCGCTTAAATCAGTTAATGGTGATCTGTTACTGTGATCTTAACTGTCTCCTGTAGCACGCTTATTACTGAAAGAAAATTATTGATTTATGTTCACCAATCTAATCTATGTATCAACTAATTTGCTGTCATCACAGCTATAGAAGGATGGAGTTCAATACTGTGAAGACGTAACAATGTTTTTAATTGGTTAGGGCTTTACTACTAGTCGATTTCAAGGTCATTAGGGCACGGAGAACGCTGGGGAAAGTAACGCCAATTATCGCAACCATGGTAAATCGGGAAACACGTCGCGGCATTCGCTTGGAGTAACTTCGGAAAACCAAGGAAAACCGAAGTCAGGACAATCGGACCGGTGATCCAACATGCGAATTTCCGAATTCCAGTCTCGAGCGTTAACCACTCACCCAACAAGTTCGGTAACACAACAACCCCAAAATACCTTCCCAAAGAAGAAACGGTTATACGTGGATCTCACGTTTCATTAAGTCTGAGTAACGGTCTCCAGTAATTTATCGTAATTACTGAAGCTGTTGAACCAAAAAATAGTGTCAAAATACTAAAATACAACAGCGATGAATGAGGACGAATTTTACGTAAGGATCTGAAATAATTTAATATTTCGAATATTGAAATTATGAGTCAGCTGAAAAGGAGACCCTGCTGATCAAGAGCTTCACTGCAAACTGTTCCAAATTTTTATAGTTTAGCGCTGTTATTCTCTGCAGTTGGTTTGTAGAATAGTTGAAGGAGGAAATTGTAACTTTACGCAGAGCATTTGACCACTCGGAACTTGCTTTCCATTTAAAGCAGAGGGTCTGGCTGCGAGTAATATTATAACGTCTATAAGCTGAGTAATGATAAAAAGCTACATTATCACCTGTTTAAAAAGTTTTTCTCACTGATAGGAAGCTATTATTTGACTTCCGTAATTGCTGCGGATGATTCTTTTCAAACATTTCTAGGACTCATTTTCAGTGATATTTCATTGTATGTGTACTAAGATTTCAGATATGTCAAGATGATGTTTCGCATTGTGGTTGATAACTTCCCTGAGTTTAAAAGAATTCATTTTACATAGGCCATATCAAAACTGATTACATCCTTCTGCTTCCGTAAAAGTTTTTCATCGCAACAAAACTAAGTTCTGTGAATAGAAACTTAGAACGCGTCGCTACGAACGTGAGGAGATTATGCCAAGAAAATTTTTCTTCGGTCTGCCAATAAGATCTTTACTATTTTTTCCCATCCCATGTTTTTCAAAAATTAAAACTAAATTAAGGTTATAAATAATTAAAGTCGTTCGCAATCACAAATATTAAAGAACGAATTATTCCCCGACGTTGGCCATAAATACAATTCTCTCGGGTGTCAAGCTGATGTGAACAAGTGTTTCCCTACTTCGTTGGAAGATGGTGGCGTTTTTATCGCCGTAATATATAGTGGAAACTCTTTGTTCACTCCGCTTGTTATGCGAGGGGATTATTATATCGAAGTTTAAGGGTTCAGACTGATAGACAAAGAAACAGACAGTGTAAGTTAGGGCGTTGGCATGTGTGTGTGTTTCTTTAATTGATCTGATCGTTATGTATTATCTATATTGTGTTGAAAAACAAATGTTTTTAGTTATGCAGATGATGGAAACGTGATTACTCGTGGCCAAACAGTATGATTTAAAACGTGTGGTGCAATTAAAATGAAAAATAGGAAATAAAGTAGAAACAAGCTTCGGCAATAACCAGATTCAGTTAGCTCAATATTTCGACTGGACTTGTCTGCACCAAGCAGAAATTATCAAGCCTGAATGGACAGCATAGGCACTGTTTACACATTGTGTTTATGAGCTTCTTTCCTCATTCGAACTCGACTGTAAGCTTAATGAGAGATTTCCATCTGCAGTTTTCTGACACTAGCTTGAGGTGTTCTGAATGTTAAAACTTTTAGATTTGTATATTTCTTACTATTTTGTTGTTGAGACGCATTATAACGTATTTTTGCTGTCAAGTTTATGAAGATAAAACCTACCAGCCTTTCTGCCAGCCAGTCGTTCATTGCCTTTTAGCAGACGTCTTATTCTAGGTCCGTAGACTTTCAAATCCTAAATAAACCCTGCCGGTTGGAAAAGATTTCTCGCTAGCATTTGCAAATAACCCTATCGTCAGCTATTGTTGTACGGTTCCCTTTTCCATTTTTCATTGCCGAAGGGCTATTCTTTGTTCTATTGTTCATTTAAATCCGTGGTAACTGTTTCCATGATACGTACTATATGAATACCCATTTTAATGTAATGCAGTTATTTGACCCAAATCCTTATCAGTCACTGATATCATTGTTTTCATCTAATGATTTTTCAGATGATTTGAAAAACATCAAGTATTAAGTTCACGATCCTGAATCTTTAAGCAGTGAATGTGATAGAACTGTTTGTGATATTGTGAATGTTGGTCTAACAATAAGATGTCGCGATCGATAATAAGACAAAAACTTATTAGAGAGATTTTATGCAGTGTCATTAGGTTTATATTTAGAATTTATTACAAAGTTAGAATGCAAGGCAGACACACTGTTAACGCATTCGGTTTATTCCGTTAAAGAACTTTCCTTCCTCTATCAAATTCGACTGCACAGCTGAAACAACGATTTCCTTCTGCAATATTCTGATGCTAGGAAGTTCCATATAGGATGGTTTGTTTACCGACTGGATGAGAAGCCCGCATAGCCGGCTGTATGGTCTAGCGGTGAAGGTTCCGGCTACTAACTGTGCGGTCGTAGGTTCGAAACTATGTGGGTGATTTTTTTTTCCTTTTTTTCAAACCATTCCAACATACCCACTCTTACATATAACATATGTAATTTCTGTAATAAACAATTAATAAAAATTAACAATCAGACAAAAAAAACCTATTTCTATTAAATCTTGCTGAATAAAATCTTCCCTAACTGTAAGCACAGGGCTATAAAAAGATTCATCTCTTAAATTAACTCCTCATAACTAACGATTTCTAGCACACTCATCTCTGAAATTTTTGAAAGAGTGACTATTTTCAAAGAACATACCAGATATAACTTTTTTTTAGCTTATGGCTTTACGCCTCGTCGACGTCGAGGTGACGGACTGGGGACAAGGAACGGAAGGACTTCGGCCATGGTCTTTTAAAACATCCATCCCAGCATTCATCTAGAGTGATTTGGGGAAACCATGGAAAACACAAATCTGGATGGCCGTACAAGGAGTTGCATCTGTAGCCTCCAGAATGCGAGGCCAGTGTCACTGCTTATCCCATCACACTCAGTCATTACAATCTGTCACAATGTTTAAAAAAACTGCTTCGGTTAAAAAGGTGATTATATAGAAAAAAGATAATTTTCAGCATTTAAAATGATGAATATATTACAGAAAATAAATTGATTTTGTATCTATAATTGGTTTGGTCACCTTACTTTTGGGATTTTCTTCGTACAATCAACATGGATTCCAGCTGTATTTTTATATATCAGCCTGATTATTTAAGTTGGATAACTGAAGACAAACCAATAAACTTTTAAACTAATGTGCTGATGATAAATTATTTAGTTTGCGTGTTATAGAGGCCAGTAAGAGGAAATTTAAGATTTATTTCCTCATACAGCGTTGTCAAATTTCCTGCTACGTTGTCAGATTGACGGTTTTCTAGCAGTGCTGAAGAGATTTCCGTGTTCAGGGACTAATGTCTCATAGCTAGTAGACATTATCAAAAGTAAAGACACATTTCCGTTTTCCTCCTGTTTGACCTATTATACCTTTATATAATTGATTTCATCCTTTATAACAGTTTGATTCTTTATACAGATTGTCAATATCCATTTAATCACGAAATTTTCTTTCTTTATATATCTTTACTTCGCTTACATGACGGACGGGGCCTTCGTCCTGTAAGTTGTCGCAGCTCTGTGGTAAAGCCGAGGTGTGGTAATCCAACGGTCGTGAGTTCGATCAGCTTCAAGTTGTATATTTTTCGTTCTTTATTTCCATTTCACTTGTTGATAAATACATAGCATATATGTGTAAAACATAAAGTGTCTACATATGGGTAATAATTATGTTTTACAGAGAATGGTTTAAAAATAATTTCTGATCTCAAATGTCATCAAGACTGAACAAGGAAATACTTGTCATTCTTCCTTAAATTGGCTTTAAGAAAGTTCTTTCTGTGTCCATTGGCAAGTGGCAGTTCTATTCCTACCATATAGTTTTCTAGACTCGCCTCTAGCGTGAACAATACAGTCGCCATACAATTTGTTAAGCTACTATCATCCTGGAATTATTTATAACCGGCAAAGTGTCGAGGAGTATTGTAGTTAAAAAATCACGAATCTGAACCGCGAAACAGTCTTTGTAAACTGGAAAATACTTTCCTTTGGTTTCTATGAATCCTTGAAAATTAACCCTGCTCTTAATTTAAGAAATTATAATTGAATGATACATTTCTAATTTCGTCCATTTTAATTTTAAAATAATTTGGTCCTATCTGGCAGTATTGCGGAACGAATTACAAACAGCAAAAGCACTTATTTATAATCAATTAGAATTTTTGGTTAATGGACAAACACGGGAATAATCATCATGTTCGAGGAGGTAGATTTTTTTGTATTACGAAATTACAGAAACAATCACAAAGAGATTATTTCTGAAAAATGTGTTTGCAAGACAGATTGAATGAAACTGTCTTCCTTAGCTGCGTTGTATACACTCTGACGAGGAAGGAAGTACCATTAGCACCATGGTCCTGCGTTTAGCGTTCGAGGTTTCTGAACGGACGGTTCTTAGTTCGAATCCAAGTATTTCAAATTTTTTTAAATTTTTTTTATTCCCTTTATAAACGTTCCGAACCTACACATAGCTTATGCGAAGAATATATCCTTGATTCTTTCCTAACTGCGTCAGGGAATAACATACTCGAAACTGAAAGTGTCAAATGTTTCTCAACCAGCAGTCAACGTAAATATGAACGGTTGTGTGGCGGCAACAGGGAAAGAAAACTACTCGGGATTCTAGCCGCGACGAAATCACATTGTCTGTCCCTTATCAAACGGCTCTCATGTTTCCAGTGGCGGATCCAGGATTTTGGTTTGGGAGAACCTTGAGTGGATTTTGAATTTGGGGGGGGGGGAGGGTAGGGAGGAGATCTGCCACTGTATGTTTCCAAAATAATTATATTACTTTAGAGCGATATAATTATTATTAGTTTCAGAAACTAATAATTTTTTGTTGGAATTATTTCTCTAATTCTGTAGGGTGACTATAATGTTTATGCATTATGTAAATACATAAGAGGAAATCGCAAAGAACTAATTATTGGTTCAATAAAAAATTAAACTACCATTGTCACTTAAAAATTTACAACCGGATTATTATCGTAGGACAAACATAAATTCTTTTATAACTGGTATAAGTAAAGAAAGTTCGTTGAGAATCGGGCTTATAAGCAGGAGTTCTAAAATTACCGGTTTTTTTTTTCGTTTTCTACAATGCTGTTAATGATTTTGGTAAACACTTACTTTCTGTGCTTTACAGCATTGCGATTTGATATATACAATGGTTAAATATTCATTACTTAATGAGGCATGAAATTTCCTGCGTTTTTTCTTGTTTGGAATTACTACAGTATAATAACATAAACAAACACTAGCATTTAGCGATGAATGGTGTTGCCACTAGCGTGATTGTTCTTTAGTCTCAGGTGTAAAGATGAACGTTCACGTTCGTCACCCGTGATAATCGACTCCAAAATCGGTGTCGCGAAAACTGCGGCCAGTGAAATTTGCGGCCAGTGAAATCTGCGGCCAGAATTCTCAACAATGCTGTAGCGGCATGTTTATTATAGAATAGGATCAAACTGGTTGTATTGTTAAAAGCCGCCCCGCCGGCGCTCTGAGCGGATTGCTGCGTTTGTAGCCAATGTTTCTAAACAGCAGGTTGACAGTACAGATGTTTTATAGTTTATAACTGTTATTAAAATACAAGTTTTATTCTTGCTTAAAAGACGTAGAAAAGAATTGTAATAACGAGGCAGATACTTACAGAATCGTAGTAGATTTCATGCAAAATCTCCCTTTGCCTCACATTACTAGTGCAGGAGGCTTCGCATTCGGGAGGACGGTGGTTCGAATCTCTGTCCGGGCATCCAATTTTGGGTTTTCCATGGTTTCCCAAATCACTGCAGGCAAATTCCGGATGCTTCCTTCAAAAGGCCATGGCGGAATTCCTTCCCATTCCTTGCCCCCCCCCCCTCATCCTTTCCCGTCTCTAAAGACCTCGCTGTTAGGGAGACGTTAAGCAGATAAGAAACTAGTGTAGAAAAAATATTCTACCATCAGCAGTTGTGGGTTAACGTCATCCACATCAAATTTCCCCACAGACACACGATAATGGAGTGACATCGCTCCATTTGGACGGATGGAGCGATCGTGTATGGCCGCCTCTAGACGACCTCGGCCACTCCGATCTAGTTAGTACCACACTGGATTTTCCGAACAGTGTTGCAGATCAGCCAAAAAATTCAGCTTTCAGTAACGAGTGCGAAAAAAGTCTAAGTCTAAGAAACCTGTGAAACATTTGCGTGTCTATTTAAAAAAAAAAAATAGAAATTAACTTGGCTGTCTCGGGTGTGTAATGTAAAATGATTTGTTCACGTAATAAATTCGAGGCCACGATTTAGTGAGACCAGGTCGGGTCGTCTAAACGGGTGTTTAGAGTGATTAGGACGGCGCGGCATGACACAAAGAGAAGAGGGATTGGCCGCAGATTTCGCAGATTTTAGGTTGGCCGCAAATTTCACTGGTCGCAGTTTTCACATATCCTCCAAAATCACCTAAGCCTCAACAATTCAAACAAACACAGTCTACCGGTAAAATAAGGTTGATTGTGTCTAAAGACCGGAAGAACGAGCGTCGTGGGTGAGCGGTAACGCTCGGACTTGTGTTCGGCAGGAGGCGGCTTCTAATCCCCGATCGGCCATCCAGATATGGGCCATCCATGCCTTCCTCAAATCACTCCAGACAAATGCTGAGTTGATTCTTTTAGAAGGCCAGGGCCGAATTCCTTACCGAGAGGCGTGATAGGAGTAGTGGCAAGGATGTCGGTCATGCCCTTTTAAAGGAATAATTCCAGTTTTCATATGGAGTGATTTGGGGAAACCTTCAAAACCCCAGATCTGCATGACCGAACGAGGATTTCAGTCTATGACCTCCCGAATGTGAGGCCAGAGCGTCACCGTTTTCTAAACCTTTAAATTAAAGAAAATAATTTAATGCTCAGGAGTCCTTACTTTTTGGATTGCCCTAGTATAATTAACGTGTATTCCCACTGTATTTTCAATTACCCAGCAGTAATTTCCAGCATTAGCCTATATAGTGAAATATATAAAATCTTTTGCCGAATGTGCTGCTCGTGTTGAATTATTACGTGTATTATTTTCGCGTTATAAAGGTATTCTTCTTGGTCGAAGGAAGTAGGAAAGTTAAGACTTTTCCCGGTCCCATGTTGCCACATTGGCTATCTACAACGTTGCCACGTCTTCTGATTACTGGCAGTGGTGTAGCAATTTTCCTATACCAGGAATCGTGTCTCATAGCTGGACGGTGTGAAGAGAGCAGACACATTGGCGAAATGAAAAAAAAAATTCCGTCCAGTTTGATCTAGAATATTTTTTTTAAAACTTATTACTTCCGTAATAACAGTCTGATTCTTTATACAGATTACTTGAAATTTTGTATCTTTAAATACATATCTTTACTTTGGTTATATAATTAACGAGGCAGTTCTGTACGTAGGTGAAGGTGGCTGAGTGGTAATGAACTTGCTTCTCGGCATGGTGGTCTTGGGTTCGAACCCACGTTGTCCCGGATATTTTTCATTCATTATTTCCTTGCTGTAAAATATGTATTATGTATGTAATACAAAAAATTGTTATATTTTACAGCAAATTGTTTAAAAATAATGTCTGATCTCCAATGAGAATACACTTGTTGGATGTAGATCGATAACTGTTTGTAAGGGAACTTGTTGTGTGAATATAAGAAACTTTAATTATAAGCAACAATTACAGTTATTTGATTTCTATTTTAATGTGGGTTTTTTGAATTTAAAATTACGAAGCATTTATAACATCTATAAACCCACCCTCCCGCGTAACCCAGAGAGGCTTTCGCCTCTACTTCTCCCCCATGCAGGGCGTTGTGGCTTTTGC
Source organism: Vandiemenella viatica (assembly GCA_031002005.1). NCBI lineage: Eukaryota > Metazoa > Arthropoda > Insecta > Orthoptera > Morabidae > Vandiemenella > Vandiemenella viatica. The sequence continues at coordinate 11,265 of JARYHS010002600.1, forward strand.
CATTACTTCCACCGTAGACGTAACCTCCCCATCCCCCCCCC
>JARYHS010002601.1:0-12970 GCA_031002005.1 Vandiemenella viatica
CTTCTGGCACCGCTTGCTGTGTAATTAAAGTACGCCAGAAACCTTCTGCGACCCGGATACCACGTTAAACTGTAGGTCCCCTTTACCCGACAAAATTACCAGTCTACGTAAGATAAGGAGGAAATGAACTGGCTTCCCTACCACCAAAAAATGACTAAGTATACCTCCTTCCAACCAATCTTGGGTTTTAGTGTTGGAACCATGAAATATTCAAACAAAAATACACACAAGCCTGTTTGCATTCTGATATGAAGATTTTATAAAGCCTTTGGTTGTAAGCAGACTTCTGGATCACTCCTTCTCTGTATGAACATATGTAGACGATGTTGATAAGTGTTATTGGTTCTATCTGAAAGCAGTAACTACTGTGCCATAAACATGATGACTCTAAGTGACGAACTGCGTGTTGCAACTTCAGCTGCTGACAGGTGTTTGCTTTTACACAACAAGTGAGTGCTGTCTCCCTTATGAGTCCGTGGATTAGATCTTATTTGCTTTCGAATCGATATCACTTGACAGTGGTTCAACAAAAATCTGGCTTGAACAGATGGTCAGATTAAGGTATGGCAGATTTTCCTTGGCTAAATTTCCATCACTATAAATCAAAAGTTCCTAGCACACACATTGATTTAGAGAAAGTATTGACTACGTCTTCATTACTGGCGATCAAGGACATACTTGGTGCATGTGACTGATGGTTCCTGTGATTGAGTTGCACTCACAATTTACGCTACAAATGACGTCCATACTGCCATGTCACAGCGTATTTTCTCTCAGCGAAGTCGCATCTTATCGAAAATGAACTTAGAAACTCTGCTTATACGGTCAATAATATCACCAGATTTGAAACATGCGTCTCCTGCTATCCAAAACCTCTTCCAGTGCACGTGCCATTATTTTCATACTTTGGCGCAGGAATCTTTGGTTGTTGTTTACGATCGGGACTGTTGGATCCAGTGTTGTGTGCAAAGTGATAGCTGTATGTTGATGAACATGTTTAACTATCAAAATCACAGTATACCAAAACACACTTTTCAGGTTTAACCATCTGCTTATGGCAACTAGCAGACATAACTGGGGTGTAGCTTTCATTATAAAACAATCTTCAGGTACTTCGCTACCTCTAATTCTTCCCATTTCCCTCGCTCGTACTACTAGTAGATCGAAGCTAACTCCCTACAAACCAAAAATCACTCTGGCGTTTGCATCTTTTGCTACAAGTGCAGGTTTTCCACAAACCCCCACCCTCTGTAGTATTGTGAATTGAGGCTAAATTTGTTGCATTCTTTGGCGACATGAAAAAATCCTGTCTTAAAGGAATTGCTATTACGATCAATGTAGTGTGACTTCAAAATAATCCAACGGGGCTGTGAATAAAAAATAATCTCAATAACCTCAATAACCGAAATGGAAGCAGACGATAATTTAAGAGCTTCGCCGTCTAACGCTTTAGTCTATGTAATATTGTCTAATGGCATTTCAGACATATAGAACAAACTTTGATCTCATTTCTAATCGTCCAGGAATAATATAATTAATTCTTCAAAGTTGATTAATTTCTGTTACCTGAATCATTTTAGATGTCCTAATTTGAGCATTCGTAATAATACTAAAACTCAACGAGCTATCAACAACACTCACTTAAGATTTCGCTAAAGTAAACAGCAACTGATAACTGATTCACTAATGCAGCTTTTCTTGGAGAGAAATTTTATATTTCACCCCAGGTTGTTAAATGACGTTATTGGGACATGTCAGAGTGGACTTTTCAATGCTATAAATATCTTAGAAATTGATATTTATATCCTGAGAGAACATGCTGATTCTATTAAAGTCTCTGAACCTTGTAGCACCGTTCATGATTTTTCTTCGTGTACGGGACAACCAGAGACACTCTACAGTGTGGATACTCAAATATTTTGACATAATTTTCTCCTACATGTTTTGTACAACATCTTTCGGTGTTTTCTGCCAATATGACAATCAGAGGACTATTTGTTTCCCCGGAAATTAGAATGCTGAATGATTTTGATTTTATATTAGAGATGCAGAATCAAAAATTGTAATAGCACTGTAGAAAACATCTTACTGAAACTGTATCTGTAAGTATTGTAAGTTTTTCAGTAATTCGGCTCTCCTCGGAAAAATTAAAATATGGTTTTGTTATGATAGTGAGTTCTACTTTCTTCAGTCCTACGGGAAGCTAAAGGAGTCGTAGGAACCTTTTAAAACATTAATGGTGATAATTTAAGGAGGATTCAAACACTTAATACACCACAACAATGTTTTTCAAATCTGTGAAATAGTTGTACTTGGGTACGAGCTTAATGGAGTGCTTGACTGGTCTTACTGGAGTTTGATAAAAAGTAAAATAGAGAAATTACCTTTTCCATAATACATTTCTAAAACTATTTACCACACTCTGTGGTAGTAAGAAGTTCTATTTCCAAGAAATATTTGTGCCATTTCTACGGACGATAACGTTCAACAACAATATATAAACTAATTTCATGTTTGAATGCAAGTGATTCTTGCTTTTAAATGTGTTGTTAACTTGAAACGAAAGTGATATTGAAGTGTGTAAATCAGATACTGTATAAGTGCCTTCTCTGACAAGAAACTGTCGGACTGTTCTCAGATCTGACAGAGGACTTTGCTTGAATATTGTCAATATATTGAGAATGTATATTTATTTAAAAGTAATTAAATTATATTCAGATGTATATATACCTATTTATGAATTCTGTACATTCTGATTTATTTCACTCATCCTGCATGTGAAATTATTTTCTTAACTGAAATGTATCAACTTTATTTTGCACTGAAAGCTACCTGAAATAATAGTACACATGAAATAATATTAAATTAAATTAATTAATTTAATTAAATTAAATTGCAATGGAGCACATTCTCCGGTGGCAATTTCGCTAAACACCCATCTTATCCTTTTCCTGAAACCACCTAATTTGACCTCTACAAATTTTAACTTTGAATTCTTTCATCGTTTTTGGTAAATTATTCATCATTTCCCTTGGTAACTCATTCCAATCCCTGACACCCTTACCTAAAAAAGAAAATCTTCACACACCTTTGTGCCTGAAATCGAGTGCCAGCTTGTGGTCATGGTCATCTTTTCCCTTCCACGCACTACTTTTCATACCTACTCCAATATCTTTCCATGTCTCATCATCAGTATACGCCTTGTACACTCCCATCACCCTCTTCACTCTCCTCATGTCTTGCAATGAATCCCATTCCAGCTCTTTTATCATATCTGTTACTGATTCCATTCTGCGATAATTTCCAGAAACAAATCTATCAGCCCTTTTTTGCACCCTCTACAACTCCTGTATTTGATACTCAAAATGTGGGTCCCATACAAAGTACTGTTTGAAATCTAAGAATTTGATATTGCAATTCGCGTACATTTCACCAGATTGTGGCTTAGGTACTGAATTCTCCAAGGAATGCAATGAATAAGATAGGCCTACTGAAGACTGTAGGTAGGTATTTTGTACCATAGGGATACAACTGCATATTACTATTCTTCTTATCATTTTCACTACAACTGGAATCCTGCGACAGTAAAGGTACAAAGAAACTTATCAGCTCATTAGCATTTCCTGGCAGCTTTGCCAGCGTGTATCTAACATTTCGTTAAAAAAAAAATCGTAAAGCTGTGCCCGTTTACACGATGACCATAGTTTTTAACAATTTAAATTGGCTTCACGAATGTCATGTTACTAAATAACCATAGTTACACAGTCAATAACAATATTAACAGAATATAAAGAGTATAGTGTTATCTTTAATGATCTTTGGCGACGAAGTTTTTAGCTTTGCTAAGTGTTATCTTTGGCGCGTATTTGTTCAGTTTACGAGTTTATTACTCCGTCTACCGTTCATGAAGAGCCATGAGACATACCGTAGCTTTTAGTTAGATCTTAAGCTTTCAAACTGAAAAACCCATCCAAAAAGGTTAGGTAGTTTTTGCGGGAGCCATGTAAAAAGAAAACCCACGGGAACGGTCGATTACAGAGTTACATATGTAGTGATCGTCAGTTTAAAACGATGAACACATGCTAAACGAAAACTGCACAACTGGAATTTTCCATGTATTACACTTCTAAGGAATGGCAAATAGTGTTTTTGTATTCCTGCCAAATATATGTTACCTACAGGTGAGAATCGAATTTTAAGATTAAGTACCCCCATAGATCGACTGATCACACTAATTCCAGATGTGTCATATCTGTCACTCCAGTTTCGATCGTTTTGGTACAGCTGAAAAAGGATTAAAAATTAAAATCTAAACCAGAAATATTTTTTTTATTTGCGAAAACTTTGTTATGGAGTGAAATTAGGGATGTCAAGTGAAAATGTCTTTGTTTTGGAGAAAAATAATAAATTTTGATTAAATAAATTTTGAACACATTATTACGAGAATAAATCATATGACTGCTCAAATATAAAGAAATTAATTTGTAATTTGTCCTTTATTCTTGACGAAAAATCCTGCAGAAAAATCGGGAGAAAATATATGTTATCATCGGCGTAGGATAATCTCACGGGCATTGCATTTACCTGAAAAGTTAAAGATTGAACTTTTCTGCATAATCTGATAATTACTAATCACGCATCATGCCAAGTCAAGAATGATTAATATTTCTTCCACTATCAATGCTCGAAACTGGTAATTAAATGGAAGAGCTGGACACCATTGCAGTTTAGCAACATGAGCCAATGTGGTGGGTAAGTATTAATTATTAATCACAAAGCAGATTAAACACAATGCATTCAAATGAATAACAAAGGAAATAAAGGATTCGTAACTGTGATATAATTACTGGTCAATTTCTGTAAGGCAAGTAAAATAATATAAAACTGGATAAAATATTGAAGATTTGTTTATATAAATTAATGGACTTGATATTTATTTATTTAAATGTTTATGTAGCGTGGCAAGATCAGGCTTGTCAAGACATCTCTTACATCTTCAGGTGTTAATAAAACATAATTTACACTTCACTCAAATTAACAGCATACAACACTTATTTCACTTTTGCTTGAATTAAGTTTATACTAAAATTGTAAGCGATTTTGGATATTTGATTTGAAGTTGCTGCCAATTTGATTTGAAGTTGCTGCCAATCAGTTTTGAACTAGCAATTAAAGTAGCTTGGGATATAGTGGGGTTTATTTTTAGTACATAGCCTCTTTTACCAATTAGAAAGCTATTTTAGGTCTTCATTTATTTGATTTATTGTAGTGACTACGTCTATTGGTGTTGCTCTGAGGTATAGTTGCAAGTGATCAGCGTACAGATGACAGTTACAGTGTTGGAAGACAGTGTCCCCATCGTTTACGTAAATGGAAAATAGAAGTGGTCCCGATACTGAGCCCTGGGGGACACCTTTGTTTGCAGTCTCCAATGGCGTTCTGTCTCTAGTGAGTTGTATATCAGTGAAATGATGCTTACATTTGGAAGTAGTGATGATAATTTGATTAGTATGGCAGCCATTTTCGGGATCTATTTTCTAAAAGTAAAGCCGATAAGTTTTTTTTCCTGAGAAATCGCTAATATGAAGATGCGGAGCGTTTGGTATTAAACGTTAGCGGTTGTGGTCCCCACTTGTAACGAGACCTCCAGAACGCTAAATAACCGAGACGAGCGCGCAAACAAACTGCCCAGGCTTGGTTTGTTTGCGCGTGATTTAACGAAGTGCGCGCGGTCCACAAAGCCGGCTGTCTTTGCGGAGAGATGATTAAGCGGTCACCACTGTCTCCTCAAACAAACACGCCCGCTCGCCTCGCTTTATCGTTTAAACGTACTGCGACACTGTTTAACCGCCCAGAGATTTAATACGGTCCCGTCTGGTAGATATTCTGTTCCCCAGACCAAAGCAATCATCCGTAGCCATAAAATTAGTACTGGGACTGTTTAGAGAAAGGTGATATCAGTTTGGGAAACAGTTCCGTTCATCACATTTTTTATTGGATCCGAAGTGGGATCGGCTTTCAAATAGGCGATTTTATTGCACGTGCTTGGGTTTCACATTCTTGATCATTTTTAGATTAGTATTGGTCAGATGTGGGAGCTGACTCATAATATCGAACAGTAGATGGTTCAGCATGATAATTTCGGATTATCTTCTTTAGTTACTGAGAAAAGTTTTTCTTATTATGGTTCCTCCTTGTAACTAAACAAAATGCTTTCTTATTTACGATAGTTTTGTTTATGATTTGTACTTGTAGGTTCGAATGTGTTCTGTACCAGCCTTATAGTCTCATTTTATGCTATCATAAAACGACAGTTATTGTTTTCATATGCCAAACTATTTTCAGGACAAACGATGTTCAGGACGCTTTCTTTCACCGTCATGTAATAGAAAATCCATTTTCCACCAAGGAAAATGTTCGAGTAAGTTTTGTGATTGTCTTGTAAATGAAGGAAACTTGTCAAAATCAAACAGCGTTCTTTATTTCTATGGTCCTACGTCCATTCGTCTACAATAGCTTGCTTCTTCACCTGATACGGTAATTGCGGATTTTAATTTATTCTTTTGATTATGGCTTCGAATGTCGACATTGACACTCAAGTGTTCATGCTTTTTTTGCTATTAAGTCCACTTTCTTATAAAATTGTTTTGAAAGTATAGCTTCTCCAACTGATAATTTTTGATTTCTAATATTAATATTCGTTTTCTTCTGAAACTTTTCTTTAATTATTTCTCTGAAGACATTTCTATTCAGCAAAAGATTTCAGCAATGGTGGCCTATCAGATGCAAGTAAGTTTATAGCTTCTCAAAATATGGATTACAATTTATTGAAAGCTCGAGAAGTTCTTATGATAACTTACTGTAAACTATATAAAATGTACGATAATTATTGTGTTCTCATAAGCTTTCATGTTTAACAATGCTATGTCAAATTTTTGAAATTAAAGTTTTAATTTCTGCGTGGAAGTACTGTATAAATTGAAGAACTTTAAGTGAATTCCGTTAATAATTGGATTCTAATTCAAAGGTCTAAGCTGAATCTGATACCCACATGAAGAAGACATAAAGTTATTAAGGTAATGACTTCTATGATATTCTCCTTTCTTAATTCAAACGAAAGTTATGAGAAAAATTATACATCACGCTGTTCTTCATAGTCGTTTATGAAGAGAAGATAATATATTATACATACATAACACAAAATTATACTCAGAAGAGAAACGTTCTGACTGATACGTATATTGGTTCCATATATGATTTTTGCCATAGGTTTGTCCATACAATAATATCAGATATAAGTAAACTTCTTTAAGAATATAAATAATCACAAAATTAATAACAAACATATAATGCAACTTCGTTGTTACTCTGCTGATGGTAATAAACTTGTTGGGGTTCTAAAACTCTACCGGAAGCTAAAAAATTAAAACGCAAATTTTGAAATCCTCAAATAAGAAGCCAAATAATTTCTCCGTGATATCTCGTTATTCCTCGAAACAAAATAAAAGTGTGATAAGGATGTAATTAGTGTAAGATAACAAAAATTACGGAAAATGATACATTACTTATAGTCATTGAGAGGCTGTAGGATGTTTTTGTAAATTACGTAGTTTAAATGCCTCTGATGGCTTGTCAATTGAATGTAGGCCAAATTAAGTTTTACTAATTCTAACCTTTAGTCACATTCCTATCCGTTTTTTTTCTTAAAAAAAAAGAAGGAAAAAAGTTAACAGTCTTTTATATTCTACAATGAAGTTCCAGAAAACATTAATTGTTGAAAATTAACGCTACTGAACCGAGACCTATTGCAACTGAGTTGAAACCGTGTCTGTTAGCAGTCATGTTATCCGGCGTCCGACTGACAGGGCGTCCCATTTATGAAGTATTCAAAACCCGGTACTGGGTGCCATCACATGAAAATTGTACAGTCCAAGACGGATAAAACTGATAGACTACGCAATAGGGGACTCAGGGGTAGACAGCATTCGGCAGAGAAAGCATGAAAGGAACGAGTATATAATCCCTGGCATCTCTCCTGTCCCCCGCACGAATTGAGGAAGGGACGCGACTAAATTATAAACAATATAAATTGTTTCACTGGCTATCGGATGAAAGAATGACGTATTCACATTAAGCCCATTCACCCTTTTTTAGCATTTACAACACTGTCAAATGTATGGCATCTCATTCTGATTGGATGCTAAATGTCATGGAATACGACAAAACCCTAAGTGTACTATCCAGAAACCAACGACCACTTTCAGAGATATGTATTTTTCAGAAGCAGAAGGCCTGCAAGAGTGTGCAAATTATTCCGTGACACCTGAGATTGTTGGAGCTATGCTGTGTCTCGTGATTCGCTTGTCACAACTCTAGTCCCTTCGATAGGATTCTGTTTTAAAACAAATTCTATGACAATTCTCACGAACTGTGCCTTCTCCCGGTCACTCAACAACTCAGAGAAAAAACAAAAACAAAACAAAACAAAAACAAAACAAAACAAAAACAAAACAAAAAACAGTATTCCTACGAGATGTCTCTAGCATGTCACAAACCTAACGAAGATTGACACGTTTACCGGAAACAGTACCATGCGACCTAATTAAACAATAGCGTAGCCATTGCATTTAGAATCACATATATTTCAGAAGGAGCAAAAGTGTTTTTATCTGCTTAATAGCGATTTTCCATGTTTCCTTCTGAACAAGTAATTGAGAATGACTGTTCCTAATCCTTCAATGATTTGATGTATTCCTGCAAAGATTTGATATTCCCAGTATTCCATTTAACATTGTAACACCTTTAGGGTTGGTTTGATGGATGATTTGGACAGACTTGAGCAATCGGAGCAAGTACGTTTTATATACAGGAACACAATTTTTGGGATGCGGTAAAAAGGTGCCTTTACAACCAAGATATTGAAACACTGTGCCAATCGCTGCTGCCTGCAGTATTGTATGATGGGGTCTGACGAAAACCATTGGTGATAACATCATCGGCCGTTGATGACTAAGAAGCGCTGCTCAACGAATGTTTTCAACTGTTACTTGAATTTATGTACAATGGTGGGTCACACTAGTAATATGAACCGAACGTCTAACACAAAATGTTAATAAATATTAATAAATGCTAGGACCAATATTCTAAATTGAAAATTATGTAATGAAACGTTTATGGGTTTCACAAAACAGCTGAATTCACATCGAAAATTCTCAGTTAAAAAGTTTCTCGGAACTACGAGAATCTTTCAAGATGACATTGTTCACGTGTCAACTGCCGAAATTTATGCAACGTTGACTCGCAGCCAACCGGAAAGAAATCCTTCAGAATATTTGCTATTAGTACAAACTAACAAATTAGTATATTTTGTATACCAGAAATGACGATGTCTACCAAATTACAGAAATTTCAAAACACGTGTGGAACAATCAAAAGAAATTTTAAGAACACCAGGTGAGACACAATGATGAAACTATTTTTACAAAATAATGGCAGTACCAACATTACCATATGAGTGATAGTCACGGACGTTGACTAAACAACAAATAAAGCGGATAGAAGCAGCTGATATGAAATTTCTGATATCCGTGGCTGTTACACTTTACTGGTTTTGTTTTATTGCTTTACGCTTCGTCGACAGCTAAGGTCATTAGAGGCGGGATGGGACTGGGGAAAAGGAACGGGAAGGAATTCGGCCATGGCCTTTTTTAAGGAAGCATCCCGGCTTTCACCTAGAGTGATCTGGGAAAACCATGGAAAATCCAAATCTGGATGCCCGGACGGGGTTTCAAACCCGCGTCCTCCCAAATGCGAGGCCAGAACATTAACCATTCACCCACCACGCTCGGTAGACACTTTACTAGATAAGAAAGGAAATTAAGAGATAAGGAAAGAATTGCAATTTTTTAATCTGAATGAGGAAATGATTATATACAGTGTGATTCAAGAGGATTAGGAAATACTGCATTGGTTGGTAGTATGAATAACACTGAGTAAAAAAGTTCATATAAACATGCGTCCTATGTACATTATATTTGGAGATACAGGTGCTGGGATGTTATGCTTAAAATAAACCTCAGAAATTGATCAAGAGCACACAAATAACTTATTGAAGTACTTTATTTATGCAAAAACACACACATATTTTACAATAGTTTAAATTAATATAGTTAAAAAAACTCCAACCATCGACTTCAATACACAAATCGAAGCACTTTATTGATGCTTGAAGTCCACACATATAGTCCCGATGCGCGCGCATCTCACAAAAAAGAGAATTTATTTGCTACATTTTTTCGAATATTCAATTTAAACTTTTGTAAAATATGAGTATTTTTTTGCATGAATAAAGTACTTCTATAAGTTATTTGTATAATTCATCATTTTCTGAGGTTAATTTTGTGCATAATATTCCAGCACCTCCAAAATGAATGGAAATCGGACGCATGTTTAAATGTACTTTTGTTATTCAATATAGTACTGTAACGGAATGACGAAAATGGACCATTCCATACATTTTTATATTCACTATATAAAAATAATAATGAAAGGCATATTTTTTTTTTTTTTTTAGCTCTACGGATTCGTGGTTCAAGGAGGCTATAAAGACTACCCCATGGCCGACTCAAGGCCTCCCCCCCCCAAAAACCAAAATCCACTGAAGGCAAGCCCTCTGAACCAAATTCACTCAAGCCAAGCCCCCCCCCCAAATCCAAGTCCGCTCAAGCCCCCCCCTTCCCCAAACCAAAATCCTGGATCCGCCCCTGCACGGGAACATCCAAAATCAGATAGTCGCGACAGCCAGGCGGGGGCATTCAATGGACAGAGCAACGGGTTCACCCAGGCAGAAGACCGCCAGCTATAGCGAATTTCTCTCGCGTCAGGTGAACCGACTGCCGTTGACCTACACGTCACCGGACGTTACTGAAGGTCAAAATGTTCCGAACTTGTTCGACTGAATCCGAGATTGTGCGCGTATCCCGAAGTCGATATGACCAATGGTTTGAGCTACAGAGTATGGATCCTATAGCAGGAACCAGTCAACAGCGAATAATTCTCTGCACATTTCTGATTCCTGGGAATTTCTCCCTATGTTGAAACAGCGCTCTGGAAAGGGGCGTACCTACCAAGAGCGACGGACAGGAACGTTTGCGGCGGAGAAGGACTGTGAGTCCAAACCTTAGAGTGGAAGGTTGTGCCTGGAATCTGACCCCGAGGTTGGAACTGGGGACTTCGGGCCAAAACCTCCAAGTCAGGGGTGTGTTATGACTTGCATCAAATCCTCCTATGGGTTGGAAAAGACGGACTACGGTATTGAGGTCGCTTTGCAGCCAATCTGTACGTTGCCTGAAGGACATACTGCCTTTTCCGCTGTGCCTAATAAAGTATAGCATTTGACCCGTGGATGGACGACTATCGCCATCACGGTAATAATTCTACATACAGTACAGTGTGGTACTTCATTGTGCAGTCATTTGGTACAGCCCTGTAATGACCTCCAAAGGAAACTTTGGGTGATTGAGAGTTTTCGCCTCCGACAGTTATTGAGCCAGTTAAGACAGGTTTCAGGAACTTTCCTATAACCACTTTTTTTTTTTTTTTTTTTTTTTTTTTAAATATATGCTCTTCGGCTTTTATTGCCATTTAGCCAGCTTCACAACATTTCATTGCGTCTATTTTTGTAGCTGAACATGTATTATCTCTCAAATGTTTTTATTCACAATGGTATGGACAACACAAAACGGACACAACATTTAATTAAAACCACCCATGCCCGAGGCCGGACTCGAACCGGCGACCCCAGCAACTCGCGGCCAACACGCTAGCCGTTACGCTGCCAGGGTCGGCTTATAACCACTCTTGGTGGATAATTGAAATTATTCTGCGCCCGGCAATTACAATCTAACGTAGTTCATGTTAGTATTGTATTTGATTTTTTATATTAATTCCCGATTATATGAAGGGAACTTTTCATTCAAATCAAGTGTGAAGCTTTTGTTGTCCAAAAGGAATTAATGATTTTGAATTTGTTTCATAATCACTTAGTAATGTGATAGTGCTTAATTTTGTTGTTTGTTTGTTAATGTTGATAATTGTAAGGCGAGGCTTTGCTTGATTCTCTTTTATGATTGAATGTGGTAATGTTAAAAATAAATAAGCCTTAGCCTGTACGTCAGTACGAGTACCAAATAAATTAGCAGCATAGGGTTCTTATTTGATATTAAAAAGAGGAGTAAGAAAGTTTTCATCTTTTCCTCCCTCCCATCCAAGCACCCCACTACAGTACATACAACCTCCTTCAATATTTACTATTTCTCCTGAATGACTGGAACATTTAACGTGTATGGAGGACATCAGATAACCAAAGATGCTACTAAAGCATTTAACGTGTATGGAGGACACCAGATAACCAAAGATGCTAATAAATTAGAAGCCAAAACATGGAAGAAGCAAGATAGGTCTACCTATGAAGAGATGGACACAACAAAATATTTGTAGGCGAAACAAATCATCAGTAGTGGTTTAAACCATGAAATTGATGATGGTAATATTTGCCACCTGCAGCACGATTCTTGGCACAACTGATAACTTAAAAAAAAAATCTGGGCCGAAACACTTAACTAACCAATGGAATTCCAATGCACATGCGATTCCCGTTTATTCGCAAGCACTTATTCCGAGAATCTTCAGCATTACTTCACCGACCTGCACCTTCCGGCACTCGGGGAATGTTAATGGTTATCGCCGTAGCTTTGAGAGACGTAGAGGCGAGAAGTACCTCGAGGCGATGTCTAATTACTCGAGCCTGTTACCATCAAAGAGCAGTAATTCGCCCCCGGACAGAAATACGACGGGATGAGAAAAGATGACGTCTTTAGTGCCTCTGCCGGGCCGGGCAGCCATGTTTATTTGGGGCAGTCGACAAATACCGACCTCCGACTCTCTCTGGAATGTCGTAGTCGCAGTCTTC
>JARYHS010002603.1:0-70100 GCA_031002005.1 Vandiemenella viatica
AATGGCAGTACTGAAAAGACTGACACCTTCGTCCTGACGTTTGACACTCCAGTACTGCCAAAGAACATCAAAGCGGGGTACATTAATAGAACGTCCGTCCGTATGTTCCGGACCTGATGTGCTGTTTCTAGTGTCAGCGGTTCGGACTTACGACGGCGTCCTGTAAAGGAAATCCAACTTGTGATAACTGCGGGAAGGGCGCCCATGAGCCGGGTATTGTACACTCCCACAGGTTTGCGTCAGCTGCTCCGGTTTGCACCCCGCCAGGAGCAGGGAGTGTCAAGTGTATCTTGAAGAGCGCTAGATACAGGAGTTGAAGACCAAAGAGCGGATACCTTACGCAGATACGAAGAAGAAGGCCAAGACGCTCGCCGCTCCTATTTTTGGAACTAGCTTTGCTAAGATGGCTTCAACTCCCGTCAGGAAGCAGAGTGTTGCTACCCAGACGACTGTTCCAGACATGAGCACAAGCACAACGTGATCATGTCAGTGCAAATACGGTGCAAAATCCGCTAAGGTCACATCTAAGACCGCGGACGTTGGTAGCAACACCTCTGCGTCCTCGACCACACCAGCAGCAGCGAAACAGGATCCACCAGCAGTGATAGCGAAACTAACGCCACATGCTGTCACCGTGGTATCATTGCCAACTGCTACAGGTATGAATGGATGTGACCAGAAGATCCGTGGCCCGAAGTTTAGACGGACGGACCCGACTCACTTTGTGAAATCCCCCTATTCGTCCCCTCCCAGCCTACCAAGAAGAAGAAGAAAAAGAATAACAGGCAGGTGACAGAGGAGTCAGCTGAGTCGGAGTCGGTGTCTCTTCGGAGCCAGAAGAAATAGAAATGCTGGTGGACGGGTCTGGTCCCGTTCCTCAGCAGGCAGTGATCGAAGATCCACCCGAACCGGGGCGGGTGAAACTAAACAAATAAGATGGCCTCTTTACAACCACCTATCCATGTGCATTGTTTTAATTTTTTATATTGTTATAATTCCTGTCTCGCTGGCCACTATACAGCCAGCGAGACATGTAGTGTTTTTAATCCTTTGGGAACCTTTTTGGCCCTTTACAGCCATCCAGGTGCTTTACGGTCTTTGTTCCTGGTGGCCCCTTTTTAAGCCACGCCTTATTTTTGTGAAATATTTTATTTGCTGTCCCCTTTACAGTCGACCATGCAGATGGTATTTTAGTATATTGTCGCGTTGGAACCGGGGCAGGTGTGAATTCGAAGGTTACTTGTCAATGAACACAGCACTTAAACTGAGAACAGGTTTATTGAGAACTCAAACATACACGCAGCACTGACTGCCTCTTGGGCAGAATGCTCTTCTATTTATACACAGATAGAACGTACTAGAGATTACAAGAGTAGTTAACAAGTGAAATGTGTAGAAGTTACAAGTGACCTTAGGAAACATGTAGAATCTTCTGGAAATAATAAACAGAATTAAATAATTTTTGTCAGTGGGCGGGATTGAACCGGCGACCTTCGGTACCGCAATTCGTGACGCTACCCGCTGCGCCATGCTGGCAGACGGTACACTGGCGTTCATGCGGCATTGCTCCCTCTCCTGAGGAAAACAGCGTCCCGCTGTTAGATTTCTTTTGGGGCACGCTGAAGTGTCCTGGATCTTGATCTTGTCGTGGGTCCTCTGTATGGCAGTTCTGGAGGGCCCCTCCTGTTTGTACTATTATCTTCCTGTCCGACTTCCTCAGTATCCAAACCGTCCTCAGAGTCCTTGAACAAGAAGCTGGTTGTGCCTAGCTGCTCGTCAGGATTGTAGTAAGGCTTCATGCGGAGGACGTGAAAAATGTCCCTTCGCTTTCGTCGTTTCGAAGACGGCTCATAATCCTCGACTTCGTATGTGACGTCTGACCGGCGGCGTATGACACGATACGGACCAAAGTACCGCTTCAGTAACTTTTCTGATAGCCCAACCTTCCGGACAGGGGTAAAAATCCATACGAGATCTCCTGGGTTGTACGCAACAGGTCGGTGCTTGCCGTCATACCGCTGACGGTCCCTCTCCTGGGTGGCCAGTGTTCGTATGCGAGCCAGCTGTCTTGCTTCTTCGACCCTGGTAATGAGCTGTTTTATATAGTCATCCTGAGTGTCGTCCGGCTGGAATGGGAACAGCGTATCCATTGTGGTCTCAGCTTCACGGCCATGGAGCAGAAAAAACGGAGTGAAGCCTGTCGTATCTTGCCTTGCTGTATTATAAGCAAATGTGACCACTGGCAGTATTGTATCCCAATCCTTCTGCTCAACATCCACATACATCGACAGCATATCGGCTAATGTCTTGTTGAAGCGTTCTGTGAGACCGTTTGTCTGAGGGTGGTATGCAGTTGTCATCCTGTGGACAACGTCGCATCTTGACATGACCTCTGATACTAGTCTTGACTGGAATACCTTTCCACGATCGGATATCATCACACGTGGTGCTCCATGCTTCAAAATAATGTCTTCTACTAGAAATTTTGCAACCTCTGGAGCTTCTGCAGTCGGCACAGGTTTGGTGACAGCGTAGCGCGTGAGGTAGTCGGTGCAGACTATTATCCATCGGTTACCGGTTGTCGACTTCGGGAACCTCCCCAAAAGGTCGATCCCAATTCGGTGGAATGGAACTGCTGCAGGTGGAATTGGTACTAGATGACCTGGAGGTAATTGCGGCACATGTTTCCGTCGCTGGCACTCTTTACAGTGACTCACATAATGCTTGACAGATCGGTAGAGACCCTTCCAGTAATACCTGCGTCTGATTCGGTCCAGGGTCTTCACAAATCCCAGATGACCGGATATTGGAGCGTCGTGGAAATACTTGAGAATAGCTGGCTGGAGATGAGCTGGAACGACCAGAAGCCACTTGGGGCCTAGTGGATCGTAGTTGTTCTTATACAATGTCCCATCTATCAATTGAAACCCTCCTTTGGCCGGTTCTCCTTTCTCCAAGGCGTCTATGGTTCTTAATAACTCTGAATCTTCCCTCTGTTCAGCTGCA
The DNA here is from genome assembly GCA_031002005.1 of Vandiemenella viatica. Taxonomy (NCBI): domain Eukaryota; kingdom Metazoa; phylum Arthropoda; class Insecta; order Orthoptera; family Morabidae; genus Vandiemenella; species Vandiemenella viatica. Next base: position 3,007 of record JARYHS010002603.1, read on the forward strand.
ACGTCACCTAATTCAGCGAGGGCTGAAATTCCATTCATGCTGTTGTGTTCTATTAAAGGATTCCTTGAAAGGCTGTCGGCATCCTTGTGTTTGCGTCCGTTTTTGAATACCACCGTGACGTCGTACTCTTGAAGTCTAAGTGCCCATCTTGCTAGTCGACCTGATGGATCCTTCAAGCTGGTTAGCCAACATAAAGAATGGTGGTCTGTTACGACGGTGAAAGGTTTGCCGAATAAATACGGACGAAACTTGTTGATAGCCCAGACAACTGCGAGGCATTCTTTCTCGGTTGTAGAGTAGTTTATCTCGGGCTTAGAGAATACTCTTGATGCATAGGCTATCACCTTCTCAGCACCTTCCTGAATTTGCACAAGCACTGCACCGATCCCATAACCGCTGGCGTCAGTGTGAAGTTCAGTTTCTGCATTCTCGTCGTATAAGGCTAGAACTGGTGCGGAAGTTAGAGCCTCCTTAAGTGCCTGGAAAGATCTTTCTTTAGTTTCATCCCAGTAAAACTTGGCGTCTCCCTGCAAAAGTTCTTGCAGTGGACGTGCCATGTTACAGAATCCTTTTATGAAACGCCGGAAGTATGAGCACAGCCCAAGAAAGCTTCTCACATCACGAATGTGCTGAGGAGTTGGAAATTCCATGACTGCCCTTACTTTATCTGGATCAGCGCGGACGCCATCTCCGTTGACCAGGTGCCCCAGGATTTTTATCTCTCTGGCGACGAAGAGGCACTTCTTCGGATTGAGGCGGAGTCCTGCAGTCTGAACACACTTCAGCACCGTTGACAGGCGACTCAGATGTCCTTCAAATGTTTTCGAGAAAACAACAATGTCATCTAAATAACAAAGACACGTCGTCCACTTAAGGTGTCGAAGTAAGTTGTCCATCATGCGTTCGAATGTGGCCGGAGCGTTGCATAATCCGAATGGCATTACTTTGAATTCATAGAGGCCATCAGGTGTAATAAAAGCCGTCTTTTCTCTGTCAGCTTCGTCAACCTCGATTTGCCAGTAGCCTGTCTGCATGTCCATGGTTGAGAAGTATGTAGCTCCTTTCAAGCAGTCTAAGGCGTCGTCGATGCGCGGCAGTGGGTAGACATCTTTCTTTGTGATTTTGTTCAGCCGCCGATAGTCGACACAGAATCGCCACGTACCATCCTTCTTCTTTACGAGGACCACCGGAGATGACCAAGGACTCTCCGAAGGTTGAATAATGTCATTATGCAACATCTTCTCCACTTCCTCTCGAATTATTCGCCTTTCGACTGGTGACAATTGGTACGAGCGCTGGCTAATGGGCGGATGATCCCCAGTATTGATACGATGCTTTATCGTGGGCCGTTTCGTCTGACCTTTTTTTTGCTGGGGTGTGAATACACCAGAGAATTGGCGTAGTATAGCTAACACCCGGTGGTGTTGTTCCTTGGTCAGGCCGGACCCTATTGGCAGTTCCATAGTTGTTTCCTCCAGCGTGTTGTCGGTACTAGTAACAGAGCATGGATCTTCGTTAATGACGTTGAGCTCGCCCTCCTGGACTGGTTCAGCTGTCCCTATGCACATTCCCTTGGGGATAATTTGTGACTGCTCGTGACAGTTGGTGATCCAAATGTCTCCTCGACCACCGATAATGCTTATGATAGCCGCTGGTATGTAGATTTCTTTCGTGAGCCTAATAAACTTTCTACTATCGACAAGCACTTCAAGGTTGCGGTCGTCCGTGTTTTTGACTGGGACTCTTCTCATTGCGAACGGCGGGATTGTCACGTTGTCAACGGCGAATAACTTCCCAGAAGATTCTGTGTTACGTGTACCCGTCGCAACGACTTCTTCAATTTGCAGCTCAGACGTTCCACAGTCAATGACAGCTTGGGATGCCTTAAGGAAGTCCCATCCAAGGATGACATTATGACTACATTCTGTTAAAATGACAAATTCAACTGGCTGGGTCCTGTTGTTGATGGTTATTCTCGCGACACAAGCTCCAGCTGGCTGGACGTACTTTCCATTTGCGACTTTTAGCACAGTTGCCCCCGTATCACGGAACATTGTCTTCTTTAGTGTGCGACGATAATTGTCCGACAATACGGAGAAAGAAGCTCCTGAATCAACCAGCGCCCGGACAGGTTGGCCGTCGATTATAACGTTGATGAGATTTCCCGACATCTTAGTGACTGTCATCCATGGAGGATTTTCATCTGCGGCGGCCTCACCTCCGTAGATGGTCGCCTTGCTTAGTTTTCCTGCGTGCGGCGGCTAGGGGAGCGGCTGGTAGCTCTGTCCGGCGACGATGAACGGCAGCGGCGCGTCGGGGATCGACCTCGTCTAGAGTACGGCGATGGGCTTCTTCCCGTAGGTCGACCGAACTCGTCAGCGGGTGGCTGCCTGGGGTAGAACTGTTCGGATGGCGGACGTCTTGCGGCAAAATAATCGTCAAATACTCGTCTTCTCTCTCTGCAGTAGCGTATGACATGTCCAGGGCGCCCACAGTGGAAACATACTGGCGCGTTGTCTTCTGTCCTCCAGACGTCCGTTCGTCTGCGGGACGTCATAGGTGCCGGAGGATTTGGTTGTGGCCGTGTCGGCCGGTTCCTAGGCTGCCGTTTGGCAGCTGCAGCATACGTCATATCAGGGCGAGGCCATTCTTCACGTCGAGTGCGATTGGCTCGGCAGACAGGAGCTATTGTCTGAAATACCTCTTTTTCCGCCGCGTCGGCTCCTTCATGACCCACCGGGCTTACATCCATGGCCATGATCTGATGCTCACTCGGTTCAAGAGTCCCAGCTGCCATGAACTGTTGTAATTCTTCTCTCACAATTTGTCGTATGAGAGACGCAAAGTCGTGCTGGTCTTCCACAACTGCCATAGGGACTACGTTGGGAAGTCTGTCATACTTCTTTCGCCCAACCCTCCTTTGTTGCATCTCCTCAATCCGCTGGCACCACTTGATGAACTCTTCCGTCGTAGCGACGTCTTTTATCAGAAGAGCTTGGTACATGTCTTCTGCAATACCTTTCATTAGGTGCGTGATTTTGTCGGCTTCAGTCATATTCGGGTTGACTACGTTGCATAGGGCCAAAACATCCTGAATGTAAGATTGCGTCGGCTCCCCATGTCGTTGGGCCCGGTTCTTCAGTTGTTCTTCCGCCGAGCGGATTTGTCGCTGGTGGTCCCCAAACGTTTTCTTAAGTTCCGTCTGGAACATTTCCCAGTTATTCAGTTTTTCTTCGTTGTTCTCGAACCACTGCTGGGCGGTTCCGTCCAGATAGAAATAAACATTTGCCAAGCACATGGTATGATCCCACCTGTTGTACTTGGCGACTCGGTCGAACCCTTTTAGCCATTTGTTAGGATCCTGTCCAGCGTCTCCAGAGAACACCGATGGGTGTCGAATGTGCAGCTGGCTTGCCGCCATGGGTTTCCTAATGACGCGGACTTTCGGAAGGACGTACTGAGTATATCCTTTGTAGTCCGGTTCCAGTCCGTGTAGGCGGCGACTTTTACGTTGCCTAATCGGAGCCACGACGATGCAGCTGTTGCACAGGTTACCCGGCGTCTCCACCAAACTATGTCGCGTTGGAACCGGGACAGGTGTGAATTCGAAGGTTACTTGTCAATGAACACAGCACTTAAACTGAGAACAGGTTTATTTTTTTTTTATTTTTTTTTTTTAACAGTTTAACGTCCCTTTTTAACAACGTGGTCTTTAGAGACGGGAAAGGATGGGGGCAAGGAATGGGAAGGAATTCGGCCATGGCCTTTTGAAGGAAGCATCCCGGCATTCGCCTGGAGTGATTTGGGGAAACCATGGAAAACCCAAATCTGGATGCCCGGACGGGGATTCGAACCGCCGTCCTCCCGAATGCGAGGCCAGAACGCTATCCGTTACACCACCACGCTCGGTAAACAGGTTTATTGAGAACTCAAACATACACGCAGCACTGACTGCCTCTTGGGCAGGATGCTCTTCTATTTATACACAGATAGAACGTACTAGAGATTACAAGAGTAGTTAACAAGTGACCTTAGGAAACATGTAGAATCTTCTGGAAATAATAAACAGAATTAAATAATTTTTGTCAGTGGGCGGGATTGAACCGGCGACCTTCGGTACCGCAATTCGTGACGCTACCCGCTGCGCCATGCTGGCAGACGGTACACTGGCGTTCATGCGGCAATATAAGTAAAACATCAAAAAATAAGTTTTTATTTACTACTGCACATCATAAAAAAACACATCTCACTTGTTTCTAACTTAAAATTGAATTTTCACTTTATTCACCTCTGTTGTACGATGTAGGTTAATTCTAGCGGATTCGTCAAACTACAATTTGTAAAATGTTTATTAAAAGTTTTCACTGCGGAAATTTTTTTTTCTTTGTCTGGGGTGACAGCAAAAACATTCCATTTATATGGAAGCATTGTTTAAAGATAACAAAAATGTCAGCATCAAGATATGTCCAAAATTCTTAAAGGAAACCTTAGTGCTCCAACAAACTTTTTGAACCTTATAATAAGAATTCAATTTATTTGCTATTCTTATTTTGTGGTACCATTACCAAACGTTATTGTGATCTGAGACACAAGTGCCCAGGACCGACGCTAGGATTTTCGGGCCCCGAGTAAGCGTTCTTAGCAGTGACGTAACCAGTTGGGGTCTTGGCGTACATTTTCCCCACTTATCCCCCTATCCCCTCTCCCCCCCACTCACACACACACCTCCCCTAACGCTAGCCTCAAGTAAGAAATATTTTTGTTTGTTTTTAATGCAGTTGTGTTGCTAGTAAGACAAGAAGTAAAGTGCCACGATTTGACAAATAAATAAAGATTCAAGTTTTGGCACAAGTATCCAACTGTGTACGTAGCTTAAGAAAGTATATATTATGTATTTATTTTTCAAGAAAAGATGATGGTGAACTTTAAGAGTATTGGAAAGTCAAACTTCAAAATACACACAAGATGAATTGTGTTGTTTACCGAAGTCAATTAATTTTGACAAGTTAGTTGGGAATTTTGTAGTTGACACTCTGCCGCCAATATGGACTGTAGAAAATGATTCATTTAGGGCTCTAATTGCAGATATTATTCAGTAAATTTCAAACCCACCAAAAATTATGTGCCGCCACACTTGCAATAATAAAATTGCTGAAGAATACAAGGAAAACACCAAACTAGCACTAAAAGCGATTGATTGTGTACGCACCACGACAGATTTTTGGTCTTCATTCACGCTATGTGGGTATGACGGGTTATTGCATTGATCATAACATATCTGAAAGAAAAAGTGCTACACTCTTGCTGGGGATTTAAAGTGTCTCGTGCATTTGATAAAGTAACTGAACTGATTGTTGACATACATTGTGAGTTTGATTTGAAATTAACAAAAATTATGATGACATTTATTAACGATGAATCAAATATGTTCAAAGCCTTTAAAAAATATGGGAAACCTACTTTGAGAACATACACAGTAAGTGATAGAGATTCAGCTAACATTGAAAATATTGAATCTGTTGATGAGGTGTTACTACTGAATTTCCCAAACCATCTAAATAATGGAAGATATACTACCCATACATTACATTTAATTGCTTCACGAGTTACACACAAGACGTCAAATCAACTCATACAAGAAACTTCATGGTATGGCAATTATAAAATGTCAAGCACTTTTAAATCTCAGTTCAAGGTGTCCAAAAGCATGTAAAACAAATTTAGAGTCTACTGGCAAATCAACTAATTCTCTACGTCCAACACGATTTCCAGCGTGTGCTCACCGTTATAATTAAATTAAATGGATGTAATTCGTATTATTATACTGTAATATTCAAGATCTTTGCGCTATGAAAGAGACCCTGACTGAAACATTAAGAAAACTAGATTTGGCAGCTTTTAATGAAATTGAAATTCATTTTCTTAATGAATACATAATCGTAAAAAACTTATTGTTGAAGACATCTGAAATTTAGAGGGGGACGAAGATACCTTCTATGGATGTTTGCCGTCATTTGAATGAGAATGTAATGGATGCGAAGCAGTTCGCAAATGGATAATCCTACTCACTGTGGTTTGTTAGTATATATAATGAAAAGAAGTATTAGAAGGCTTTTGTGAGACTCTACCAATTAGAAGAAACCAAGGCAAAGGATAACATATAAGCATCTGTGTTTAATTCTATTTTAAAACTCAAATGGTTGCCATAAGTATACAGATAATACTTAAAAGGATAATTTGTTGCTGAGGCACTAACTATAAAACAAGATGACGTTCAAGATATATATATTCAAACTTGGAAAAAAATAAAAGACTGTATCTTATTATATATTTGTAGAGTGCTCAGATTCTTCTGTAGCCAGTGTCAATGCAAACTCTTCCATAGACCTAGAAACACTGAAATATTTAAGGGATAGTGATACTAGTTTAGATTGCTTAAATAAAAATCCAACCGTGAAAATAGTGTTCCAGTAGAACTTTATAGTAAAGATGTCTCATAGACTAATCATGAAGGATGACTTGTATGAACAAGTAATAGTGTTAAAATCCATTAATTTAGTGAAATAAAAAATTTACTGTGGTGGTAGAGGGGGTTTGCTGGGTAATTATCTTTATCTCATTCCATTTACCATTTTATTAATTTTAATATTAATGATTTTTGTTGATCTTAACAATTTAATAATTTTAATTATTTGATTTTATCAAATAGGAAGAGGGTGCAAAGTGATATTCTATCTTGCATTACTAATGTAAAGTTATAACCTGACAGATTTATTCAAATAAAATATTTAATGCCAACAGACGTCGGTGAACTTTACAATTAATTTAAAACATGAAAATCCAATTTCAAACAAAAATCAACACCGAGTCTTACAATATGTGGCATAAGATGTTAATTCTAAGCAAACAATAACATATCCATGTAAAATTTATGAAGCTGTTCACAAATACAAGCTTATACAAAAAAATGAATTCAAGGAGGGCGCCATTAAGTCTTGGACTTAAATAAAACGATATTTCCTGATTGATAGGAGTTTATAACAGTCTTCCCGTATCAAATCAGATTGCTCAAGGCTAATAATACGCTCAGGAAAATTGTCGGAGAGTGATGCTTAAGGGCGTTCACGGGTCGAGGAATGCGTAACACTGAGTTCTTTTTAGTGGCTGAAGGTCTTTACCGTTTATGCAGCAGCTGTGGCACCAATGGTGGTAACACGCATACTTCCTTCAGATCACCGCCACAGGTACCGCAAGCCAGAAGTGGCTTAAGCCGTCCAGCTCTAAGTCTCGTCGTAATCGCAGACTCGGCGATGGCGTGACCTGTCTGACCGCCAGACACCACCGGAAGACCCTCTTCTCTCACGATGTTGGATCGGAATCCCCTTCCAACCCCGTCGAAAACCAATCCGTCGGCCGGTAGGAGATGTGGACCCAGAACACACCAAACAGCTCGTTATTCTTTTGTAACATGCCCGTTCATTGGGAGTTCACAGCCACGTGATTCACACTTGGATCCACCATAACTGCCTCACCCCGAAAATATCCGACCTTCCCCGAGTTTTGCTTCGGCCACAAAATTTTTCCACTAGCGTAAGGCACAATAGATGGTCTAGCTGAATTATCCACTTGACCGGAGAACGGTCAGTTAGGCGATACCTGCTGCAGATAAACGGGCTTTCCATCGCTGTTGAGAACTATGTTGCTACCCCACCTCAGGTGTGAAAGGGTCTCGATTCACCGTTACAGGTGGCTACCTCCCAGACTCAAAGCGAAAATACTTTCGAGCAAAATATTCCAGCCCGCCTATCAATATTAATTATTGTTGCTATTTATAACATTGTACGAGTCTGACACAGCAGTCTCGTTACGTTACATAATAAGTTAACAAAAGTATTTTATTTTAATAGAAGTATTTTTTTTTGTATTTTGTATTTAAATACCAACATTTCAAACCATTTTATATTTAAAATAGAAAAACAAGAAAGTATTTGCATTTTGTATTTAAATGCTTTTTCAAAACTATTTTGCACATCTCTGTATTCAATGGTGTATGCCTCCGTAACAAATCCACTCTCCCCTGCTTGTATTTTGTGTGGAAGATGGCTCACGAAGGAGCTTTAAATAAGGAAAAGTACACAAGGAAACGGAGGCAGAAACGTAACTTACTACAATGTACTAGGGGATACCAAAAAATAACCGGAATAGCATTGCTGTAGGCGGAGCTTGTGTAGTACGCGTTTCTGCCGCTAGGCGTTTATAGCGCAACTCATTGTCATTTCAGTGCTGTCTACCTCACTTGTTCTGTTGATGTGCAGTGATTGGTTTTGCTAGCACTGTTTTGTTATTTTTTCATTTTTGATGATGGCAAGTTTAAGTGAACAACGAGAAGCTGTGAAATTATGTTTCCATTTCCGTAAAAATGCTGCCGAAACTGTTTCAATGTTGATAACAGTTTACAAAGATGACGCTGTGGGAAAAACTCAGTTGTACGAATGGTTTGCTCGGTTTAAAAATGGCGACGTGTCGATTGATGACAAACCTCGTTCTGGGTGTCCATCAACTGTCCGAATCGACGGAAATGTTGAAAAAATTCGAGAGACATTTGATCAACTGTCAGTAATTTGTGGGTTATCTTGGAGCTCGGTTCCGCGAATTTTAACCGAAGATTAAGGAATGAAAATGGTTGCTGCCAAGTTTGTTCCTCGGGCTCTGACTGTCAATCGAAAAGAACGTCGAGTTGAAACATGTGGTGCTTTGAAACAACAACTTGAAATTGATTCAGATTTTCTATAAAAGGTCATTACTGCTGATGAGTCATGGTGCTATGGTTACGACCCAGAAACAAAGCAACAGTCAAGCCAATGGAAGACGTCATTGTCATCCCGTGAAAAGAAATGTCAAGTCAAATCATACATCAAAACAATGCTCATTTACTTTTTTTTGATGCCAAGGGCGTAGTTCATTCAGAGTTTGTTCCCCCACATCAGACCGCCAATCAAACCTTTTATTTGGAAGTTTTAAGAAGTTTACGCAGCAGTGTTCATCAAAAAAGAGCCTATTTGTGGCAGATAGGTGACTGGTTCATCCTCCAGGACAATTTACCTGCACACGCAGCTGTCTCTGTTTTGGCAGTTTTTGGCTAAAAATGGCATGGTTCCGCTGCCCCACGCACCTTACTCGCCTGACCTGACTCCGTGCGACTATTCCTTATTTCCACCCATGAAAAGGGGCATGAAAGGACACCGATTTGACAACATTGGAAAGGTCAAAAAAAAAAAAAAAAAAAAAAAAAAAAAAAAAAAAAAAACGAGGGAGGAGCTGTCGACCATTTCTAAAGATGACTACAGAAAATTTTTCGAACAGTGGAAGCACCGGTGGGACAATTGTATTAGTAATAATGCAGAGTATTTTGAAATAGATAAGGTTGTTTTGTAAAGAAATTGAAAATATATAGCTTTTAAAAAATAATTTCTGTTTTCGGGTACTTACTCATAATCAAAAAGTTCATCAGAAAAAAGTAATTGTTACAACATGTATTAAGGGAAGTAGGATGCAAGTAATAAAATAAACGGAATGCATTCACCGAACGTAGTGGGTGAGAGGTTAACGCTCTGATCTCGCTTTCGGGAGGACGCGGGTTCGAATCCCAGTCCGGGCATCCCGATTTGAGTTTTCGTGATTTTACCAAATCACTCCAGGCGAATGCCAGGATGCTGCCTTTAATAAGCCATGGCCGAATTCCTTCTCATTCCTTGCCCCCGTCCTTTCCCGCCACTAATGACCTCTACTTTGACAAGGCCTAAAGCCATAAGTAAAAAAAAACAACATCAACTTTAGAGAAAACGATCGAAAATTCACGTTTTTTTAAATTTTGTACTAGGTATAATAAAAAACCACTAGATAGATTCCTTCCATATTTTACACATAAATGGAGTATGACCTGAGGTTTGATCCCAGCGGTCCGGAAAGGGTAGAAACCGGTATTTTTATATAAAAGAAGTGTCAAATAAATTGAGTTAAAATTTTGCGTTGTGATTATAAAACTTTAAAAATAAAAAACACTTGTATTTTTAAAATTTTGTCCTTTGTTTTCATGATGCACAATCGAGTAAAGGATGGATTAATTTACTGAAGAAAATCATATGCTTTAGCGAGGTAAAAGTTGAGGTCATCCTGCAGGTCGCCGTCAGCAGGAAATTAATGAATACAGTGTGATTCCGTAGCAAGTCCGCGGTCAGAATCCCTTCGCAGGTGACGATTTTCAAGCAAATTATGTAGTGGGGATTTTTATCAGAAAAACCAAAAGGTGCAAGAATACAATCAGCAGAGATTTAGAGAAATGTCAGTTCTGATAGCCAGAATTCCGGCAGAGACAAAGTGGTTTCTACAAATACCGCAGAAGCGTCTATTGTTAACGGGTTTAATCCTATTCTTTATGCCTGCAATGAATGTCCTGTAATGTTCTGAAATAATCTCTAGACAAAAAAGGACTTGGTGAACGGACATTAAAAATAGTGTATTGACAAGACGAATCACCAGAAAATTTAAATCATTCGTAATAATGATTCAGTTTAAAAATTTCTCCATACCGGCGATCAACGATTTCGTTCCAATTCCGCATGCTGAAGCTACATTTATGGTTGGATCACAGCATGCACTAGGATGCAATTTCCGATTCAAGTTGCATTTGTATTCAGCATACACAAGTCTCAAGGACTGACTTTAAGTTCTAATAGATATTGGCGAGCAACAATTCAGTCACTTACGTAGTAATTTCAAGATTCAAAACATAGGAAGGATTCCTTTTTGCACAAGAATTTGAGTGGATCAAATTTGAGAAAATTAAACTGCATGCTAATTTTGAACACAAGAGAAAGTTTTGCGTTCGATACAAGGAAGATGCATACCTCAAATTCCTTCTGACTGCCAAGCGCCCTTTTTGAATTTTGTTATAATATATACGTCATAATGATATTAATATTTTGAATTCATTTAAGTTCAAATTGCATTTTTAACAACATTTCACTAACAAAAGATACGGTGTGAAAAATCAAATCTGTGGGGTATCATCAAATTCTACACTGCAGTAAATTGGCAGATTTATAAAACTCAAGACGTTGTTTCAGCTAGTTGACTGAAAGTGAGTAAACTATGCAACTCATCAATATATATACCCAAGCCATGCTTCCAAAGTTGTAACTGTGAAGTTCGTCCTAGTGATATGAAGGCCTGGAGCAAATATTTAAACGGAACACTGCGCTGCGTGGGAACCTTTTGTTGCAGTCTTCTCTTTCAAGCGGACGAAAACAAAGCGATTTTCGTTGTGAATGGAAAGTTCTCATCCTTGAGCGAATCCCGGGCGTCGGACCTCAGCCCTGTTAGTCCGTCGAACTGGTTGTTCGTCCTTGAGGAACTTATAACGACACGACAGCATACTACTCTGCTATTTGATTCGCCAAACACTATATTCACTACATTTTGCCTATATGTTGTGTTAGGCGAAAATTACACAGAAAGAGGAGAGTGAAGGTACGGAAAGAAGGAATTGGATGACTCGTACCGTCGTTCTGGCTGGTTAGGTTGTTCATTCGCATCCTGATATTCACATCGTGCGGTTATTTGAGGACGTGCCAGGGGTTGGCCAAGCCACACTCATCGCTTTTTGCTGTTTTCCGAGCACTACGCTCAAAGACCACCTGCCAACTCACTCATTAGGTATCGTCCATAAACTACGTGGATCTGTCTAGGAGGGGGGAGGGGTTGGCGGGAAAGCTACGCTGGGCTACGTAGGGGAGGGGGGACGTGGTTTCTGAGCCAGGGCACGTAGATTTCTATTTATATTATTTGTCACAGTTAAAATAAGATACAGAACACAAAACAGCATGTGAATATTAATTTCAGTCATTTAACTATCACCATATGTAATTTACGATAGTCTGACAAGAGAAAACAGTACAAAATGTCTTCTGAAATCAATTGGAAAGATAGAGGCAAAAGCAACGTCGGGCTACGTTGGGGGGAGGGGGGGTGTTCACAGTAGGCTAAAATGGAGCTACGTAGTTTATGGACGCTCCCTCAGCGGATGTCAATCTGAAGAGTTCTTTAGATTCTGGGGATGGCATCTGACACTACAGGCTTTTGGCAACGTGTGTAATTTTTTTACTTATTATACCCAAGGCCATCTCGAGCAATTTCGACAGACCTGACAGTTCTGTCTGGATAGCTTATGTACCACTCTGTTAATGAATGCACTTGTTTGTCACTATAAGAAACTACAAATATTTAGCTGAAGGAAATTTATTTGAAGAAATTCAGCTCAAGTATCACGGTACTGCTTCTTTTTTTTTTTTTTTTAAATCTCACTACACAAATTTTGCAATTGTGAATACTTAACTCCAGCATAAGTTTTGCAAACACATAGCAATTGTTTGATAGAACAAATTAAATAATCAGACATAAAACATCGTCAAAAAGATCTACTTCACTAAAAAAAAGATAGAAAAGTCGGTTAGTTAATTGAGTGTTTGATTCCGTAGGTCAATCACGTGGCCAGAAATAAAATCTACTACGTCTTCTGCAGTAGATATTCCGTTAGCAACCTATTATACCAAGCAATGTTAAAGCGTCCTGTAAAGGCAATTACTAATGAAATATGAACAACTAAGAACTACAAAGTTCCTAAACAACTTTTCCATCGCTTGTCAGCAACGTATGAGTTTTATGGAACACAATATCAAGTGTGGTAATTTTTCCAATAATACGATGTTCCCTGAATCTTATTTCACGGAAAACCAAACAGTTCTGACCCATGAGAATTTTAACTACAAACAAGCTGCAAGTTTGATATAGCGGTCCAAACTACAATAACATATTGTAACGTACCGCTACCCCTTCCCTAATTAATCAACTTTTACATAATTTTCTTCAATATCCGACATTTACTGTATTATTTACAATAATTTCAGTGCTAACATATTGGCCTGGTACCGAATATGTTGCAACTAAATTGATGTGAATTAAAATTTTTGTAATGATAGAGTGATTCATTTTTTATTATTTTTTTAAGTGTGCCTCAGTGCGCTGTGGTGCCTCATACCGGATCATGGAGGTACAACGGGACCTGGCACGAGACGTACTGACTGTGGTTTTTAGCAATCATCTAGGTGAATGCTGGGGCGGTGACCGAGCACCAGTTAATAAAGTACACATTCCACAAACGAAAAAGTACATTTATAATACAGAACACACAAAGTTATACGTTTCACAGACAGAAGGCAACATAACAGGTTAGGTATGCCGGCCATAACAGACCCGGTCAATTCCTTCTCATGATTGACGCTGGCCACCACAGGTGGTCTAACCGGGGAAAAAATGTAGAAATAATGTGTCGTCAGAAATCTTATAACTCAGTCTATGGAATTGTATCTAAAACTACCATTGAAGTTTCCTGTATGTCTGAAGCCGTGTCTAAACTTTCTCCTTTCATCACCAGTTCCAGTTTAGAGAATAGCTGGAAGTAGCCTGGAACCAATTTAGGTTAATGCGAGGGATGATCAGAGCCAAGATTCATTTTTGGCCAAGTAATAACGTGCAGTCTTGCTGGTGTATTGTCGTGCAACAAAGAAAACACCGGAGTAATATTCTGCATTTGACTTTCTGGAGTCAATTAATTGCGGATAATTCTTTTACAATCGAACAAATAGGTGAGCGAAGTTATGTTCGGTTGCTCTGCATGCACACTTTTTTTCCGTTTCTAAGATTCTGTACAATCCCATTCCAATATCTGGCTATTTATGAATGGCTTATACTAAAAAAACCGCGTTTCGTCACCTGTTACAATGGTTGGCATTGGATTTGGATCTATATCAGCCGCTCTTTTCATGTCCGTACTCTGCAATTTGTTTGGTCGTCAGTTAGAGAAAACAGATCTTCCGCATGCCCAACTTTTTCGTTGAAATGCATAGTGGATTTAAGAATTCTTACCTCCTCGACGAGCCTGAAACAAACATTTCAAAGATTTTGAGTAACTTTTTGAGCATTTTACCTAATTAGAATTGTCCATGATGGCGCTGACAATGGATCACCTTCAATGATCTCTCTACCATCATGAAATTTTTCCGACCACTTAAAAATTCTGTTACTGCTCATTTACTACGATAAACAGTACGAATCATTTTAAATCATTCTGTATCAATAACTTTTACAAAATTTAATGCCGAAATTCTGATTCAATCACCCGTTCCAAAACGTATCAGTAGTTATTTAATTTATTCATCCACATTTGGTGTTGTTGGTTACAAGAAAATAATATCAGTCACCCTTCTCTTTGGATGGACTGATATAAATAAAAACCACATTTCAAGTCTGTAGTAACTTTTTGTATCAATAACTGCAGTTATGAATTTAAGCTGAAGTGCTGACTGCTCATCATGAAGCAATTAATTTCTTTCACGCTCTCAATTAGTGTTCGCTAAGCAAACAACAATTTCCACTTAAAAATAGTTACCTCATTCTTACTGTTCTCCTTCCGATACTGAAATGGAAAAGCCCCGATTTTGTCTGCTTCAATAAATGCAAACAGGTGTGGAATGTGTTTACAATAGCAGATATAGTTATTGGCAGTGGTGGTAGAAAGTTCAGTTCTCGCAATTGTATGTGGGGCCGTCTAAAAAGTGAGCGACCCACATACGATCTGTGGGGTCGTCAACTTGACTGCGGGTTAAATAAATGAAGAGGAGGCACAGCCGCGGTTGTTTCTCTCTACGACACTGCTGGGCGAAAGTTAAAACAAATGGAACCGGTTTTGATTTCTTTGCTGCAGAAATGAAATGTAGGTGCTAATGAAAAAGGCACTCGCTCTCTTCAGTGAAAATGAATGTACTGGAAGAGGAGGAAAATTTATGTACAAACAACTGTCTGTAGGTATTATAAGTATCACTATATTAGAAAGCCTCGCGTACTTTCTCGGATTAGCTGTTCGCTTCTCTCTTGAAATCTCATAAATTGTCAACTTAAACAACGTAGAAAGCACCAGTGGAATAACAACTAATAAAAATTGTTGTAGACGTAGGAACGCTTCTCGAATAGAAAGGTTTTTAATGCATTGATCAAAGTTAAAAAAAAAAAAAAAACTATATTCATCTTATAAGGGAAGGGCACGACCTTGGGATTTGATTTTGGGATGAGACTTTGCGTAATAATTGTACCCCTCTAGGATATTTACCTGCTGCAATCGTAAGACGCAACGCTCAATAGATTCGGAGAAAACGGCCTTTAATAATTCAAGCCCAGCTTATATACTAGTGAAATTCCGCTCAGGCCAGCAGCGCAACAGCCCAGTCGGTAACGAGCCTGCGCCATGCCTGGGCGCTCTGGGTTCGTATCTGGATTTCGTCAATTTTTTTTTAAATTTTTTAATTTTTTTTTATCAACTACCCTTTAACTTAAAATACTATAAAACTATAATAGTTACAATATTTTATTGTTTAAAATACACTATTACGAATGGTTATAATAATAATATTTATTCATAAGTAAAAACTTTCATTGTGTTTTTTATTATTGATTTTATTTAATTTTTAATTACAAATGTCATCTGGGATGATAAACATCATAAAAACATTTAAAACAATATTTTTTTTTAGCATCGATCACAATTAATGAAAGCTGAATTTTTACTAGAACAACGGTAATATCCGAAAAAAAACTTATAACACTGTAAATAAAATAACTTAAAATTTAATTATATTTAAAGAATATTGTAACTATAATAGTTTTCAAGTATTTTAAGTAAGTTATAGGGTAGTTAATATACTCATATTATGATTTAAAATTTGAAATTCAAATTAAATAATCAATAACATTGAATAAAAACTTATTTAATTGTAAAGACAGAAAAATAAAAATGAAAAAAATAGGCGGAATCGGGACTCGAACCCAGAGCGCCCAGGTATAACGCAGGCTCGTTAGTGACTGGGCTGTTGCGCTGCTACCCTGAGTGGAATTTCACTAGTATATAAGCTGGGCTTGAATTTTTAAAGGCCGTTTTCTCCGAATCTATTGAGCGTTGCGTCTTACGATTGCAGGAGGTAAACATCCTAAAGGGGTACAATTATTACGCAAAGTCTCATCCCAAAATAAAATCCCAAGGTCGTGCCCTCCCCTTGTTAGTTTGCCCTGGAAAGACCAGCAAACACTCAGCCACACGGCTTTCTAAATACATAACATTATAAGGGTCACTGATTCTAATCCCGATTATGTCATCGTTGGATTGTTGTGTTCTATTGTTCAAACTTGTTTCTATTTTTACCGCAAAATTAAAAATTAAAAATCGTGGGGCTCGATGAATGATCCCAAGTGCAAACTATTTTTATTTTTACGAAAACAACAAACACTTTTCGATTTGAACGATCTGTCTGACTTTCAAATATTTTTGACGTGACTGTATTGGTCAATCGTACTGATCTGCAGAAGCATGCTACAGCATAGTGTAAAAGAACAAATCTTATGCTATTATCTACCATACGTCATCTAGTAACAATATATATATTTGTCATCAGTCTCTCGACTGGTTTGATGCAATGCTCGGTCTCTTTCGTCTTGCGCTAACCTGTTCATCACAACACATTCATATTCTAATGTTCATCTTCATCTACAGAATTTGCCTACAATTGTTCCCTCCACTAACAAATTAACCAATTCTACATCTCTTAAAATGGGCCTCACCATTCTGTCTTTTCTTTCTTTGAGACTCTTCCAGAAACTTCTTTCCTCATCCATCATGACCCAAACACGATAACTTCGTACTTTATCTGCCCACTTATTTTTCAGCATCCTACAATAGCCCCCTCATTCCAAATGCTTCAAATTTCCTTCTTTTTGGTATTCCAAAAGTCCATGCTTCACCACTATAAAGTGCTATGATCCAAGCATATTTTTAAAGCGTTTTTTCTGAGTCCTAAATCAATATTAAAAGCTTTATCGTTTCAAGAAAGCTCTTTTCGCTAGCACTATTCTGGTTTTAACATCGGTCATCAGTTGTACTTTTACTTCCTAAGTACCATAATTCGCTTATTTCTCCTATCAGATATGATCCTGTTTTCCTATTTAATTTAATGTTATTGCTATCATTTGCGATACTTTTAATGACCTTTTCTTCCTTTAATTATTTTTTTCTGTCATCAGTCTTTCGATTGATTTGATGCAGTCCTCCATCGCTTACTATCTTGTGCTAACCTCTTCATCGCTACATATCTCTTACAACCCACGTCCTCAATTATCTGCTTCATGTATTCTAATCTCTGTCTACCTCTACAGTTATTAGCTTCTACTACTCCCTCCACTAACAAATTAATCCAATCCAGTATGTCTCAAAATAAGACCTACCAGCCTGTCTCTTCTTTCTGTAAGATTCTTCCACAAACTTCTTTCCTAACCCATCATTTCCAAAACTCGTTCATTTCGTACTTTGTCTGACCACTTTAATATTCAGCATTCTTCTGTAGCACCACATTTCAAATGCTTCAATTTTATATCTTTCTCATATTCCTAAAGTTCGCTACCATAAAGTGCTGTGCTCCACACATAGAGTTTTAAAAAAGATCTTTCTAATTCCTAGCTCAATATTTGAAACTAAAAGATTTATCTTTTTCATGAAGGTTCTTTTTGTTAGCGCTATTCTACTTTTAACATCAATCTTGCGTATATTTTCTCTATTTCTTCGTCATCCTCCTGTGACGTTGGCATACACACTTTTACTAATGTGGTCGGTGCGGGCTTAGTTTCCAACCTCATCAAAATAATCCTGTCACTAAACTGTTCATAGCAACTCACCCGTTTCCCTACTTTCTTATTCATTACAGTTCCTACACCAGTGACTCTATTGACAGCTTGTGTGCTAATTATCCTGTGTTCTCCAGACCAGAAATCCTATGCGTCCTTCCATTTAATCTCACTAATACCAACAACATTTATTTTAAGTTGTCCAATCTCCCTTTTTAAATTTTCTAACCTACCTGCCCTAATCAGACTTCTAACATTCCACGCTCTGACTCGTAGAATGTTTCTATCCATTCTGATGACTCCTCCTTGAGCATTCCCCACCCGAAATATTTTACCCAGGAAGAAGCCATCATGACATATGTAATTTGAGAGAATTACATGTTTTCGGCATACCCTTTGGGTCTTTAATGCAGTGGTTTCCCGTTGCCTTCTGCATCAGCATGCGGTGATCATTTTTGATTTATCCGCCTTTAGGAGCCGTTTCCAACCCAAAGGGGAAGAGGGTGCCCTGGACCGCTCCCCGCTTTTCCGCCCTCATTCGGAGGGCGTTGGCAAGCACTGGGTGACTCCTTATACTGGGAATATTTCAGTCTCCAGAGGCTCGTTCGTGGAAACAGGGTGCACCACGTGAAGGAGAGGTTGACATTTGGTTGGAAAAGGCAAATATATTTGGTCCTAATTCTTCTCTCAGCATTTTCTTCATGCCATTTAATAATTTCTCAAAGGCTATCATTACTGTTCTGCTAACAGGGCAATGTCATCAGCAAACCGAAGTATACTAATCGCTTCTCATTGAATACTATGCCCTCAATCTTATTTTTTTATTACTTCCCCATTGTTTCCTCTAAATACACGTCCAATATCAGTTGTGATTACAATGTTGACTCACATCCGTTTTAACATATTGTTTCTCGTGATTCTCTACTTATATTATAGCAACCTGAATCTTAGGTAGATGAAAAATAATACTACTATTTCGATATTTTTGAAAAGGCATCTTCAAAATTTTCAATATGTTGTTCGACCCGCGAAGCCATCTTCATCCTGAGAATTGTTTTGCGACTTGCAAGATGATGTATTTAAAGCAAATCGTATTTATCTGCGATCAGACTGTAACAACGTCGCTGATCTTATGAAAATTGTTTATCAGGGCAACGTCAACTACGAGCCGTATATCCCTAAGAGAAAAGAAAAAATCAACGTCCATCTATGATCTAAAGTACTGTATATTCTCATACCTGCATGTTTTTTCCTCACTGTGAAATTTTTGAATTTGATCCAGAAACCAGCTATCGTAAATTATACCATAGCTTGTGTGAGGTTCTGACTAGTAGACTGATGCATATAGTCTGAAGTGACAGTCGTGAATAGTAATTGATGACCCATCAAACGCAGGTGTGTAGAAGAGTGTAAACCTTGAGTGGATCCTCTGAGATGATACTGAATGGTCTGTTTACTGCAGTCTAAATTGTTAATTTCTATCGTTAGCAACATGCAGACTTGACTGTGTTTATAAGCGTCGTTAATCATACGTCCTATTTCAGCGTAACAACCTCTGAAATCGCTCACAAAGTATGTCAGTCATGATATTCAGTAATAACGTGTTTTATACTTGCAGGTACTCGGTAAAAGCCGGATATATGCGATTGGCTTTTAGAACATAGGCCTACATGCGAAAAAAATAGCTTGGCAAAATGCATCTAATCATACTAACGCCGGCTCAATACATTAGAATCGAGTGCATATTAGCTATAGAGACGACGTATTTCTCCTTCCTCCCCGTCCTAACCCCCACCTCACTCTTGAAGGAAGTAAACAATTTTTAACTAACCACTCAGCACAGGTGAAGTTACGTAATAAAATTGTTTCTTCATCACAACGTTACTGCATTAATATATATATATATATATATATAAAATATCTGTTTAAACAGTTTCTACTACGTAGTTTAGAGTTCTTAAAGGATACATAGTGGAGAAGGGTTCTGTCAAACAACTACTTTGTATACATACGCTTATATTTCTTGACGTCTATACGAAAGGTTCTCAATTTATCTTGGGTTACAACAACAATGTTCGAGGGTAGATGGGTCCGATCAAAGGGTGCACCGAAATTAACATTTATCGCTCCCTCACGGATTGCCCCCAACCATCCACCACCAACACCCGCCACCGCCGCAGGAAGTGGACTCTTCCGAACTACCCACCATTACAGCGGGGACGGTAAGCAAGGCGTGTTTCGCCACCCTCTTATAGCGTGCCCCAAGGGAAGTGCGCGGAGCTAGCGCCCACCACGAACCAGGCCGAAGACCCTTCCAAAACCTTGCCGTATAGCTTAAGCATCTCTGCTATTCCCACGTGCGCCCGGCCCCGCGGGAGCAAGGCAGAAGCCGAAGCGACCGAGCAACAACGCGGGATTGCCCTTGGCCACGCCTCCCAGCAGCACCAAGCCGCCAGCCGTCCACCAGGCCACGCGCTACGAGTCAAGCTCCCGCAATGGGTTCCCACGCACTCGTCCAACCTTCACAGAGCACCGTCGCAGTGCACGACCGCGCCGAAGCGCTCCATTGGTGTCACTGCCCCACCTGGTATCAGATGTTCGGACCCCGTGCACTACCAGTTCCCACATATAAGAGGACCTACTCTGGCAGCAAATGGCTCATACCGGCGGCAAGAGGAGCACAAGTTCCTTGATCACTGATCACCGGTCGCAGCGAGGGCCAGTCTGTACAATCTGGAGACGACCCCGGCCGTTGTCAGATCACGCCAGCTTACCGGTACCGTCCGTCGCCTCCCATCAGGGTCGCATCACCTCCCTGCATCACGGGTCCTACTGCCGTCATCCTTCGTTCTTACTGCTCGGGCGTTGGCAATGAGTGCTACTGGCGGGAGGGATGCACCACGTCACCCCACAACGATCCCAGTCTTCCGAAGACCAGGATCACCGGACCGTTAGTTTGGTCCATACCGACGGCAGGGGGAACCACTTCACCTGTTCACAGACGCCCACCTCAGCAGCGGCCGCTCCCGAGAACCGGGATACGACCCCACCTTCTAGCGGCAGACGCCGGCTTACCGGTACCGTTTGAGTGAAACCGTTCTGCAGGGCACACACTCATCTCCCTGAACCCCGTCCGGCATATAGTCGGATATAACCGAGGCATCGGCACAGTGTGCATTCCCGGTGGCAGGTTACACCACATCCCTGTGTGTCACCACCCAGTTCACCTGGGGGGGGGGGACTCCCAGTACCATCTGCCAGACCCCCACAGCGCGACCGATAGAGACTTCCTAACCAATTACTTGGTGCAGTCTCCTTGGCGTGGCAACGCCGCGGACTCTCAATCCTCCGCGCTGAAGGCGCCCACGGCGCGGACTTGCGGAACCTTCCTCACCAATTAGTTGGCGCAGTCTCCACGCCGAGCTCGGGAACCCAGGTTCGCCAATCCTGTGTCAAGAACTTAAAGAAGGCCGAGACCCCTGAGTATCATCTGTGGCCCCAGGAAGATAATTCCGACATAAGTCAGCCTCGTATTGTTAGCGAAACTGCCTTCGCAACGTTTGAAGAGTCGCCGTTCGGGGACACATTCGTTAGACCCCTACCGCACATTCAATACAGCCAGGGACCCCGTTACCCAGATACCTGGGACTGTGTAATCAAACCCGAACTGTTTTCAGCCGGGGCTAGTCTTTGGATACTAGGACATGGGCACGGCCAGGTCCCGACGCCTCAAGAGAATGCCTCCTGTGGAGTACTCTTTCCGTGGACGTTGGGTCGCCAGCCCGTATCCACCCCAATTGGCCCAAGGGCCTCATGTCCTCTTGTTAGCAAGGCTTCCCTTGCAGCGTTTGAAGCGTCGCCGCCGGGTCACTTGCGTGATTCCCCTACCGCTTATTTTAGTGGAGTGGGCCGACGCCCTTTACCCAGATTCCGAGGATTGGGTAACCGACTGACTGCTTTACGGGAGACCGCCGAGTGGTCCACCGGGAGCTAGTCTCGGATACTATAGTAACGTGCACTCCGACACCTCAAACGACTGCTCCACGCGACGTCCCTAGCTCGGACACCTCGGGTTCGCCAAACCCGTGTCTTGGCCGCCCCATGGCGACGGACGAAGACCCTTGAGGGGATCTAGGGTTACAGGAGCAAGCTGGAAGATTATTCGAGTTTGAAAAAGTATTGTTACAATAACATTTTATGTTCACGCACCCCGTATTGAGTTAATCGCCAGTTTCACTAAAACACAATCATCAAAAATATTCGTCTTCTTTGTACTTATCCCACTACTGCAGGGTCGACATTTTCAGGACGCGACGTGTTTGGGGTTTGGCTGGCTTGTCGCTGAGCCAGACGCTCCTCGGCAAGGAAAGTTGGGTTGCCGTCTGTCTGCGAAACATGTAACTATGTTCTGTGTGCTCTAGGTCCATTTTTGTTTGCGTAATGTTTAGTTTAAGAGGTGGAGATTTGAGATCGTCCTGGCATACACCATGTTGATTGTGGAAAACCACCTAAAAACGGCAGCCAGGACGGCCTGTATGCGAGGACCAGGATTTGACCCTGCCCTGCTCCCCCCCCCCCCCCTCTCTCTCTCTGATGCAGTATACGCCACTTTAATGCACTGGGCCACATTGGCGGGCGTAATCATCATAAATATTGCTGTGTTATACAAGGTGATTTTATACTAATGGGACAGATCTTGAATGGTGTAAAAATGGAGTTCAGAAAACTATGCATATCCAGAACTCGGGAGTTACTAGCAAGAGCTGGAATTTTCATGGTCCGGGTAATTTTTCCCAAATGCAGTCATTTCGCAGGTATAACATCAAAGTTAGTATACTCGTGTGCAATGTTAATGTCTGCACTCTCAACATTCGTGAATTCTCACTATAGTTTTAACTGCCAATCGCCACCCCCCCTCCTCCCACCAAAAAATAAATAAAATAATAGGGCTGCTATTCACAGAGTGCCCTTCGACACGTTTATGCTGTGGTTATAAACACGCATTTTGAGGTGAAATGTGTTATAATGTCACACTTCCTATGATGGGCTCTGTTATACTTATTTCGGTTTCTAAGGTAGTACAGCAAATGATTATCAACACCTTTTGCAAACTGCTACTAACTCAAGCAGCCCAATTATTATTAATCTAAAATAAGTTTTGGTATTGCAAAGGAATTAGTAGTCGAATGGCATTTAATTCTCTTTCGAAACACAAACTGGTTCATTCAAACAATAAATTAAAATATACGAATAACTAGTAATTTGATTTTATATAGACGGGGCTGTGTTCTCTTGTTATAACGTTCTAAGTGCATAAGACCATATTTTAATGCATCACAGGGTAATGGTTATGTGAGAAGTCTGGGCCAATGTTAATGAATGAGCATTGTTCTTTAGCAGAACGGCGTCTTCGTATTGTATGGAGTTCATTGGTGTTGAGTGATGTGGTTGTCTCCATCACTGATCGGCCGGACTTCAAGAATGCAACAACGAATACTGTACTGCTCTTATAGTTGGAAGATTGTGCTGTCAAAGCCCTAAGTTTGCTGCATTAATTTTAGTGGAAGCAGAGATGAAATATTTCTCCCGCGGCAACCCGATCCAACATAGTAACTGTAATCACCGGCTGCTGAAATAGAATCGAATGATGTATGAATGATGATTGAATGATCCCACTTTCAGCGGATTCTTGACTTCGAGGCCTCTGGGGAGCCCTGCAGCCGGTGATCGGGGCCCCCCATCAATCGGCGGGCCCAGGTACATTTGATCCGCTTACCCCCCCTCCCCCCCCCCCGGCCCTGGAGGACACTGTTTTAAAACGTTTCACTTCAGTGTTAAATAAAAACTTTGAAACAGTTGTTTATTTACGTAATTTGAATGGTCATATATGCTCGTACTTTACGACCCAGAAAATTTTATTTTAAACTTTATGAAAGACTTTCCACGTTTTTGGGATTATAGTGAAGAGTTTATACTAAGTAAAAAAAAAAAATATGGTGTGCTAGAATAACGTAACCAGATTTTCTCCGTCAGTAAAAATATCTGAAGATGATGTAAATAAAAGCTGCACTATTAAGTTTAGATTTATCTTTCATGAGGGCTTAAAGCGGAAAGATATAAATAAATTATTTGATTCAAAATACTTATGCAATTTTGTTTGTGCTGGTCGAGAATCACAGATATGATTTCACATGTTTTTGTGACTACGTGACTTGGGTTTTGTGGCGTTATGACAGATGCAGCTGGCGCTGACCGAGCCTAGAGGGTGACTAAGAGTGGTGGGTGAGCGGTTAACGCTCTGGCCTCTCATTCGGGAGGACGCCCGTTCGAATCCCCGTCCGGGGATCCAGATTTGGGTTTTCCATGGTTTCCCCAAATCACTCCAGGCAAATGCCGGGATGATTCCTTCAAAATGGTCATGGCCGAATTCCTTCCCGTTCCTTGTCCACAATCCCATCCTACCTATAATAACCTCGACGTCGACGAGGCGTAAAGCCAGAAGTAAAAAAAAATCAAGTGGGTGATCGGTAACGCTCTGGCCTCGCATTTGGGAGAACGCAGTCACAAGTCATCCAACGGTCATCCAGGTTTCGGTTTTCTGGGGTTACAGAAATCACTTCAGGCAAATGCCGGGATGGTTCCTTGAAAAAGCAATTGTCGAATTACTTCCCGTTCCTTGACCCTCATCCTATCCGGGCTCTAATCTAGACGTCGATCAGCCGAATCGTCCGAAACAAAAAAATCCGGCCCTGAAGGTGTTCTGTCGTCTTTAATAACTCAGTGGATCAACTGGTTGTTCTCCACCCATAGATAGTGGAACTGTGTTCCAAGCATGTATATAAAAAATTCAAATGCTGAAAACAGGAGATTGAGGTGCAAGTCCCAGATGCAATACATGGTGCCATAGAGTCACAAATATCAGTCTGAAATCCCAATTGCACAAGTGCGTGGACGAAAGAGGAAGTCGTTTTACCTTGACTCCAATACAACTACATCCGGTGAGGGAGTTTTAATTCGCGTCACTTAGTATGCTTTGAAAAGTGTTACTGGAGTGTTATTGTAACTGTAGAGTCCTTAAGTCGATTTTTCCTTAGCAGTCAGACGCAAACATCTGTGAGCGTGCTCGAGATCATTGCGTGTTTTTCCATAAATGACAGGGTGATCGTGAATTGTGTAATGCATTCCTGTTTGTGGCATTGTACAAATTAAATTTACATGAACTAATCCTATCAGGGACCAACTTGAAAAACTGATTTTTCGATCAACGAATTTGGCTTCGGTAGAATCTCTCTGACAGCACATGGAAAACCATGCTTTATGAATACGTCTGAAATAATTAGACTCTACCAACACTCGGGAGCTTGTTTTCGTAGTGATTACTTTAATCGATATGCTAATGAATGCTTATTTAACCGTCTACGAGATGAAGACCATACGTGGCACAAAAGTTCACTAATTTGTTCGAAAGTAATAAACTGCCACGATTTGAACTTCAAGAGATACGATCAGCGTAAATTCAAATTACCCCTGGTGTGTATTTTCCATTCTAATTGCAGTTTTTCCGTAATATTCTAGATATATGCTTTATTATTTATATTAGTGGCATTTAGCTATGCATCCTGCCCTAATTTCTGTATTCTTGTTGTTGTTAATTTTTTTTTTGGGGGGGGGGGGTTAGGGCTCGTCAACGATGTGATCATTAGCGCCCATGTGTATTGTTACCATATGTATTTATCATCATATCACTAGTATTATTTTAATGCCAAGTATGGACTATATATACTGTAATTACCTAAATCTGGCGGTCTTGCATCAAACATTTACAGCTACTGTTTAATAATTATTCAAGCACGGGACGGGTTACCTGACGCATTTTTACCCCTTTCTAAAGGCGTCGGAAAGTAAGTGTCGAAAAATACCGTTTTCGGGTACCCAGAGGAGTGGGTGGGCCTCTTTAGTTAAGTTACGAGGCTGGAAGCTGCAATAGGTGGCTGCAGCAGATGTGGAAGGGGTGACCCTGACGAAGCTAGTGTTCTCACAGGTTCTCCCCTACCAAATATCGTACCTGCAGTCCAGGCTGAGACTTAGGAGGCTCTGCGGCAGTCACCTGATGGTGTCTGGCGCGTGGTTTCCGGACGTCGACGCCGCATGCGGGGGCAGGCGTACAGGTCTGAATCCCAGGAGGGCAAGCCTGTACCACTGTCCAATAGGTTTGATGTGTTGTCTGGATCTGAGTCAGATCCACAATCGTCAATCAGCGAGTTGCCAGCACCCCCGCCCGCTAGGTCTGGGCGATCACAGAAGGGGATTCTGGTGATAGGTAGCTCCAACGTTAGGCATTTCATTGAGCCCCTTAAGAACATGGCGAACAGGTCTGGGATGAAGTCCAATGTCCATTCATTGTGTATTCCGGGAAGTCTGATCCGTGATGTGGAACAGGCCATACCGGATGCCATTGAGCGGACGAGGTGTAGCCAGCTGCGGATTGTAGCTCATGTCGGCACCAATGATGCTTGCCGCCTTGGGTCGGAGGGTATCCTCTCTTCCTTCCGGCGGCTTGCTCATACGGTGAGCTCTGTGGTTGATGACCGCAAGATTTCGGCTGAGCTAACCATCTGCAGCATTGTCGATAGAACAGACTGTGGACCTCTGGTTCAGAGCCGAGTCGAGGGTCTGAACCAGAGACTGCGTCGTTTCTGCGATAATCATGGCTGCAGATTCCTTGATCTTCTCCCTGGGGTCGAGTCATGTAGGGTTCCCTTGGATAGATCAGGTGTGCACTACACACGTGAATCGGTTACACGGGTGGCAGGGGCCGTGTGGAGTGCATTGGGGGATTTTTTAGGCTGAGGGAGGAAGACCCGAAACTGGGATTACAGTCACAGGCAGCCCAATTAAATTCGGCACCATATGTTAGGAGTAGCGAAAATCAATCTCGACCGTTAAAAGTACTCGTTATAAACTGTAGAAGTGTTTTTAATAAGCAGCCTGAGCTTGAAAGCGTTATTAGTAGCACAGAAGCTGATATTGTATTAGGTAATGAAAGCTGGTTAAAACCGGAAATAAGTTCAGCAGAAATTTTTAACAATAGCATGAATGTTTTCCGTAAGGATACGTTACATTCAAATGGAGGTGGTGTATTTATAGCTGTTAGTAAACACCTGTCGTGTAACGAAATAAATATTGATACGGTCTGTGAAATCCTATGGATTAGACTAAAAGTAGCTAGGACAAAACTTGTAATAGGGTCTTTCGATCGTCCACCAGATGCAGATGTAGGTGTTGCTGAGGCCATAGGAAATAATGTAAGTAATATAGCTCGTCAATTTCCGGATCATGGAATAATACTAGGAGGCGAATTCAACTTGCCGCATATTGACTGGAATAATTACGCCCACGTTACTGGTGGCCGGGATAAATTATTCTGTGATATTATTCTCGACCTTTTCTCAGATCTTAATCTTGAGCAGCTCGTCACTGAACCAACGCGGTGCGACAACGATAACTAAAACATTTTATATATTCTCGTATGGACTTACATATACCAAAAAGGACAATCAGGGATGGGAACGATCCCCCGTGGTATACGCGTGAAGTTAAAAGGTTACTTAAAAAGCAAAGGAAGGTTCATGCACGCTCAAGAAGGACGATGTATAGGAGTGATTTAGAAAAGCTAGCTGAGACAAGAGGACAGGTCAAGAATGCGTTGCGCGAGGCCTTTAATGACTTTCGATGCAACTCACTTTCCAAGATCCTCATTGAAAATCCAAAGAAATTTTGGTCGTATGTAAAAAAAAGTATGTGGTTGTCACAACAATATGCCAGTTCTACTACAAGACGGTCGGGAAGTTGATGACAGCCGCGACAAGGCTACCGTATTTAACGCCGAATTTAAAAATTCCTTCACTGACGAAAACATGGAAAACATTCCAGATTTTCCACGGCGTGTTGAATTTGAGATGGATCCAGTTCAAATTGATAGTGTAGGTATCATAAAGCAATCAAAGCTCCTGAAGTGGGGGAAAGCGCCAGGTCCCGATGGTATACCAGTAAGAGTATTCTCGGAATACGCGGAAGAAATAGAACCATTTCTGTCAGATGTATTTCTTAAATCTTTAGAGGAATGAAAAGTACCTTCTGATTGGAAAATTGCGCAGGTGATTCCCGTTTTCAAGAAAGGAGATCGGAGATATCCTAGGAATTATCGACCGATATCGCTAACATCTGTTTGCAGTAGAATTCTGGAGCATGTCATATGCTCTAACGTTATGAAGTTTCTAGATGAAAAAGAGCTACTTACAGCATACCAACACGGATTTCGGAAGAACCCATCATGTGAAACGCAACTGGCTCTATTTTCGCATGATGTAATTTAAGTTATTGATGCAGGATCACAAGTTGATGCTATTTTCTTGGATTTTCAGAAAGCTTTTGACTCTGTACAACACAACCGACTCTTAGCGAAGATCCGAGCGTACGGTATATCTGATCAGATTTGCGAATGGATACGCGATTTTCTAACTGGTCGGTCACAGTATGTCGTTGTAGACGGGGAAGCCTCTTCTAAACTAGATGTTACTCCGGGCGTTCCTCAAGGAAGTGTAATAGGACCACTTCTTTTCTTAATTTTTATATACGATCTCGGTGACAACGTTAATTGCAGGATGCGATTTTTTGCTGATGATGCACTTATTTATAGAGAAGTGAGATGCTCCGACGATTGCTTAGAAATTCAGTGCGATCTGGATGTTATTTCGGAATGGTGCCGTGAATGGCAGCTTACACTTAACTGTAAAAAGTGCAAGGCAATTCACATAAGTAATAAAAAGACCCGGCTTGCTCAAGAGTACAAAGTTAACAATTCAGTTGTTGACACTGTGGATTCCCTGAAGTATCTAGGCGTAACAGTACAAAGGAACATGAAATGGGACTTGCACATAACTTCCGTTGTAGGCAAAGCTAATTCCAAACTACGATTCATAGGATGTATATTGAAAAGTTGTAATGCTCATACAAAGGAAATAGCGTACAAAACACTAGTGCGTCTATATTTGGAATACTGTTGTGGAATTTGGGATCCGTATCGCAAGGGATTGATTGACACATTAGAGAAAGTACAGAGAAGAGCCGCTCGATTCGTGACTGCTAGTTACAGTCCTTACGTAAGTGTCACAGAGTTGATTCGTGGGTTGGGCTGGGATTGTTTGGCGGACAGACGACGCCGTTTTCGTTTGAATTTGCTGGAGAATCTTTAAGTTACGAGTGCAACGAAATACTTCTTCCGCCAACCTATATAGGTCGCAATGACAGGAGGGATAAGATTAGAGAAATAAGATGCCGTACTGATTCATTTATGTATTCCTTCTTTCCTCGATCTGTTCGGGATTGGAATGCGCAGAATGATTAGCACCCTCTGCCACCCACAGTATTTGTGATTTGCAGAGTATAGATGTAGATGTAGATGTAGATGTAGAAGTCAATCGGCGGTCCAGGAAGGAATATTGATTGGAAATAGCCAGTCTCAACGACAACAACATGCGTTATAATTGGTACCTACGTTGGTGCCATGTAGGAGGCCAATAATTTGAGATTAGATAAACGTTATATGTTGAGGGGGAGGGGGGGAGAGACACCAGTATGGATAAAACTGATGATTCCTCGGGAAGAAAAGAAGAAACTGGAGACACACTTACTCGTTGCACTCAGACGTTCTGTTCGGTGCCTGGACGAGGTTTTTGAGAGTTACTCACTTGGGCGAAAATTCTCTTCGAAACCGCAACGGGACATCGCGGTCCGGTCTATCTTCGCTGTGGATGCTCCGCAGTGGCAACGCATGCACCCGTGCCGAGTGAGTCAGCAGCTACATTGCGTGAAGATTCACCACTCGCACTATCATTACAGACGCCGAAAGACATAGAAACAAAAACGAAAAATATTATTTGGATCGACCAGGTGTATTCATCCACAAGCTAGCTATACCATGTAAACTTTTTGAATTTCAGTGTCATGTCGACTTAACGTCCTAAGCGCTATTAGTGATTTACTTGATTGATTAATGTAATCACTGTAATTTGTGTAGTATTTGCTTTTAAAAATTTAACTT
Organism: Vandiemenella viatica; assembly: GCA_031002005.1. NCBI lineage: Eukaryota > Metazoa > Arthropoda > Insecta > Orthoptera > Morabidae > Vandiemenella > Vandiemenella viatica. Next base: position 32,891 of record JARYHS010002603.1, read on the forward strand.
AAAATTGAACAAATATACAACTACTTCACGTAATTTAGGTGTATATTGCTTGTATTTAATATGTTGGTAAAGCCCAATTTAATTTCAATGCTCTATACAACACGCTTGACTAATTATGGCATTATTATGTCGAATAAAACGCTTGATTTACAACAATCCGTGATTCAGATCGGAATCAAGCGGTGTCTAATTTTATTTTGGTACAGAAAGAGTAGCAAAATTCAAATAGCAGCCAATGTTGCAAGGCTTATGTAACTACCTTCATAATCAGTGGCGGCCGAAGTCATTCGCTTAGGTAGTGACAACATTGAAATTTTTCGACGAATTACTGATCTTCATTTTTGATGTGAAAGATGCAAGGAAAAGCAGTTCAGTGTTTGCTAAGAATCTAGTAACTTAAAAATTTACTACATTTGAATGTCTCAATACCTGCGTGTGATGTCTGATTAAAGAAATAATTTTGAAATCGAAGAAATCAATAGTAAATGCTTTAAAACTGACCAAAAATTAAACATGACCGATCAGCCAAAAATCGAGTAGTTGAGCTACAAGTAGATATGGGCACGACTAGCCAGCGGCCTGGGGCCCCCGATTTGTAACAGCTTCGGGAGAGTTAACCTTTTTTCATTAAATAAAAATGAATAAATAACTGAAAGGAAAACAATAAAATTACTATAAAAAGCATGTAAATTATTTTGTTTGTTCATTGTTATGTAAGATAAATAAAAGTAATTTTCAAAATATCATAAAATGTAAAATTCGTTTGTTTAATTGAATAAAAAATTTGACCTATTAAATTAATCATCTTCGAAACCGTATGCTTGTTCTTACAAAATATACTTTTCTTAAAAAAAAAAAAAAAAACCAGAGGGCTCCAACAATTTTGAGTTCCTAGAGCCCCACAGTTTCTTAATCCGGCACTGGGTACAGGACACAGTCACTGCCTTCAATAACCATGACGGCAATTGCATACCGTTCACGTCAGTGCAACACATTTTGTTTGAGAGTCGTTTATTGCCGCATGTGTTCATAAACTTTTGTAATATTCCTCTGAAAGAACTAAGAAATAGAAACAATATTGGCTCCTCGGAGTGACAAAGCTTTGACGGCATGTAGCTGAACTCCTGCCATACTGCAGGGATGAATGTTCAGAAGCAATTTATGAACAAACATATTCAACGTTATGGTTGAAGATTTAATAACTTATTAGTAATAGAAAACTAATATGTTAAGAGTCACTGCCTCAATTACTTTAACAACTAAAACCAGTGATACGAAAAGTCAATTTATCGGTTCTTTTTGCTGGCAAATGAATCAACACTTTCTTGTTGAAACTGTCAATGTGACTCACTAGTGATTTTCCGCAAGAAGCTATGCCTAAGGCGGTGAGTCGGTCCCCTTTTATCGTGTTTCTCAGAAATTTACGCTTTTTATCAAAGAAAAACGTTTCGGCATCTGATGTTGACATATACATTGCTATAAATCGTTTTAACAATTTGGATGTTTCTTGAAATGTATCAGTCAGGTAATTTTCAATAATGTATGATAAGAATGGAAAGGCACCAGAAATAGCTCTTAATAATACACTTTAAGTTCGCCGTGCAATCTTTTCTCTTCCAAACAACAAGAAAGCTACTCCTTTACAATATCACTGAGGTATTTTTCAGGAAATTTTATTTGATAACTTCCAAATTTTTCAACATTAAATAAATTTGATGTTGCAAGATGTCCCGTAAACTGAAATCTAGTTTTTATTTCTGAAACTATGACATTGCAAACATCTAAAGATTGTCTCTTTCGGTTCTCAGAATCATTACATCACCATCTTTTCTCAGGAATTTTTTCATACCTTCAATTTCATGAATAATATCACCGATATGCTCTCACTCCTTGAATAGAAGCTCCAAAGGTCTCCATAATAACTTTAAATTTTACAGGATCATTGTCTTACTATTGTAATTGTTTGAAACTATTTCGGCATGTGGTATTATCTTATGAAATAGCGTTAATCAACAAACAAAGTTCTTTTCATTTAACATAGTTTTATATGCACAAGCTTGCTGAAGGGTAGAAGGCAAATGTATTTAATCACATTTTCCATAGCTTCCATTACATCGATTAAATTATTTCTGTATTCGTAATAGGGCATCCATAAATTACGTGAGGTGAAATAGGGGAGGGGGGGGGGGTCCGGTGAAATCTCACCAGAAATCACCAAGGGGGAGGGGGGGGGGTCTACGGAAATCTCACGTGAGATTTTGCGAAAAATTTGGGGACAGTAGAGCAAAAAAAAAAGGTCTACAATTTGCGCCAAAGTCGATTTTAGGAGGGTATTTCGTCAAAAAAGTTAGGGTGTGACCTAAAAAAAAAGGTCTACAAAAGTTTCCAGGGCGATTTCTGGGGGGGATTCTCACGGACCATATCTCACCAGAGGGGGGGGGGGGTCCGGCCAGACTTCACGAAATCTTACCAGGGGGGAGGGGGGGGTCCAGAAATCCGGAAAAACACCTCACGTAATTTGTGGATGCCCCCTATACACAGTTAGCTATGCTACGATTTCCTGTATTCCACCTAAAGGATGTTACAAAAAAAAGCAGCTACTGCTGCCCTCTACCGACGGTGTTACTAACTTTTTGGAGGTCCTTGAGACAGAACAAACTTGTCGCAGATCCGTATTTGCACCGCGGTCCCCCCTTCTTCTCGAATTTTCACGCAAATCTCAGTGCGCTTGCGCAGTTTCAGACATTTGGTATCTGTCTCCACAAGGGTGAGATAGTTCACTGATGAGGCTAACAGAGTGTGTTCAATATTTCCCACCTATAATAAGTAATCGTATATTAGAAAATTCAGCATTTTTAAATATTTATTTCTCTTTCACTACATTTATTTTTTATTTATTTATTCTTGATTATCAAGAAGTGTCATGTCACAGTGTTACTACTTCTAGAGCCGCCCCTGATAGTAACCAACTATAGGTTTAGAAACAAATCAGTCAGTACAAACAGCTGAACTCTTTTTTTTTATTAAGATAAAAATTGCTCGTTGATAAAATAACAGAGTCAGAACAGAACAGTAAATATGTCGAAACTTTCAAACTCACTTTTAGATTGGTGGGTTAGTTGCAAATGGATATTTCATGAGACGATCGAGTCGCTAAGCGCAGGGTCAAAAACGATGTCTTTGTCAGTTGGATGAGAGATTCTTCCCAGTGAATCAGTGCTTGTAGAGCAGTTGCTGCATTAGAAAATGTACCATTTTTTTAATTTAAACAAACAACAGTTTCAATATATCTGGACGACTTGCCTCTCATTCTTCACTTTCTTGCAATTGTTGCTATTTTTTCCGTTGAAAACTCTCACCATATTAGCGCACCGAAGAAAAACTGTGTAAATATTACGAAATTATCTGGGATGTTTGATAACTGAAATTATTTAATCGTTGACTTAATTTGTGAAATACATTCGCAACTTTTACAAAACTATGCACGACCTCGAATTTTCAGATATGTGGCAGATACTAATAATTAAGATGAGGCTTGCTCACTATACCCTGTTCACCCTCAACTGACGGCTCAATGTCATGTTCCGCTGGCCATGCTCTTCACCTCACCACCCCCTTCCGATCAGACCGCTATGTTCAGTGGGCAGTCTTTCTCCTTCGCATGTAGGGGTAAGGGTAGTGCAGTGGGGATAGAACAGAGTGACCTTGAGCCGCGTCTTTTAACTGAACGCGCTAATATTTACACAAGTCACTGGAGCTTAATATTGTTATATGCATGGCCAAGATATTTACTATGAGTGAAATTATTTTTAAACATTCCATCTTATTTTGTGGTCTGGTGGCTTAGTGGCAAACCGTCTGTCGATCGAAATTCCCTGCTTCGAATGTTTAAGGTGGTTGAATTTACAGATGCACTTTCGCTGTGCTTCACTCATAATAAGGTAAGTTTACTTATTTGAAGTTCGTTTGAACGCTTCATATTTCACGTGTCGATCCCAGGAGTAATATTACCGAGTCATGTCAAAGCAGAAACAAAAAACAATCATCATGTCGTTAAGGCCACACGAGTTTCTTATTATTTCCATATCTTCTGGAATTTCAATTATGTACTTACGGCTTCCACCATTTTTAATAGCCACCTTAATACTGAGTTAACTGCTGTAGATAAAGATCGGCTTCTGTAATTAGAGTTTTTATGACTCCCCATGCATAGCGAGCTCGTAAAAAGTCAGTGAATTCCCTTGCGCAACCTGTACTTACAATGAGTAGGCAAATAAAAAAGATAGGTTCTATGAAAAACTATTAAAGAAAGCTGGTAAGACTATGCAAGCTTTATAACACCTGCCTCAGCATGCGGCATTTCAGAACAGAGTAAGTTCCAGTGAGCGTTTAAACATTTTTAATTTTTTATCCGTCATTTCAGGGAAATGACTCACTGAACGTAAATTATTTTTGCGTGAAGGGTCTCCACAACAAACTATAACTTCATTCTACCGAATAACACGATATCGCTCGTATGCTGAAATTACGATAAACATTTAGACAGAGAGAAATAACTTACCTTCAAATAGATACATATTTGTGAACACTTTTATCGTAATTTCTGCATGTAACATTAAATGTTCGAAATTCCATCAAAATTCTATACAGCTTTTGTTTAAATCTCGTTCAACGGAAAATAAATACCAATTACCTGAGTTTCTCAGCTTTGAGAAGTTACATCAAATTAGTTCCTATCCTGTGAGCTGTATACTATTCATCCGAATAATTGAACTAAAATGAATACCAATTTACGGGAAATTTTGTCTTAAATTCCTCAGCTTTTGGACTTCATCCCCAAATAAAACGTATCTTACTTTATCTTCGGAACTTTGGACTACAAATTATTTGAAAACGCATCAAAATCCGTCCAGCAGTTTTTACTCGAATCATGTTGAACTAAAAATTATCTTCAATTTATCAATTTTCCAACGTCGCATTAAAATTAAATATATTCTCTTTTGACCCCGGGCAGTACATTAATCGATGTTCCATCAAAATCCGTTGAGTAGTTTTTGCGTGAATCATATTCAACGAAAAATTATCTTAAGTTACTCAGCTTTAGGGTGTCACATCAAATGAAACATACCCTATTTTACCCACGGGACCAGGGGCTGTACATTAATCCGAATCCTACATAAGATCGAAGTTTCTCTGTGCGTTGAGAATGAATAAAGTTCTCTCAGGTGATTAACCGAGTGGGCAGGATGTTTTCACACGATATTTTGGCGATCACCGAAATATCGTGTGAAAACACCCTGCTACTCGACTAGTCACCCTAGAGGACTTTATTAATCTGAATCCTGTCAAAATCCGACCAGTAGTTCTTGCGTGAGTCCCTTTCAGGCAGTGCAAGATACTTGTTCAATAGAAACAGCCAGTAACTACCCACACATATTCAACTCATCATTTGCAGATTTATTGCTTACGATGGACCAAGCTCATCCCAGGACTGATGCTTTTCATAAACTGGTTCATTTACTGTTGTGTAAACACGACCTTTGCGTGTGATTTCAGATAACATTATTAATTCGTCAGTTCCAGAGTTCTCGATTAACTGAGTGGCGCCACCCGCGACGTTAGCTGCAAGAAATCGCCTACAAATAATCGTCTGAAAGGTGAAAAACTGTGCAATACAACACCAAGTTGGAAGTGTTGGAAGTACAAGTTCGCGGTGCAGTACTTCAAGAATTTCGAGGCGAGATAGCAAATACAGGCCTGTAGAGGTGAACACCGCTATTGTAGTCGAATAGCTGACGAGTCTTGGCTTGTTTGACGAGACTCCGAGATGGTAGTCCCTGACAATGGCCGGGTTTAATGACTTTCTCCGCTCTGCTGGAGATATCACGGCTACGTGAAGGGACCGCCCACAGCCCGCCGACACAATGCTGGCAGAAAGCCTAACGCCGTATTTCCTGTGAGTATACTACACAACAAAGTTGATCGTAACTATCTACAAAACAGTGGTTAACTCTCATTGCCAGTCAAACCAGTAAGTGATTAAGATTTAAGATCATCTCATGTTCAAAACTGAAACTTAAATTGTAACTATATTTTATTATTTTATTTTTTGATAACAGCAACTTCTTTGTGGCCAGTCTGCTCGAAAGGCGGGATCTCGATATTTTTTACTTGAAAGTGATATTTTAGTCAAAATTTTCTGTGAAACAGAATTTAAGGTATGCTGCAAGTATATTACCTCCAGTTTCAAGGCCTTTGTGTTGCCGACTGCTCAGCGTACAATACCTTCTGTCACATTGTTTTTAGTCTATAATTAATATATACGTTGAACAATAAATGGCTTAGTACAGAATATCGTGTAAATCGGTACTATATATTCATTTTCTTATCTACGTCGATGATCAGATATACTGCTGTTCTTTGGTTACTACACATTTTTTAATTGAGGAAGACAACCCATCTGCAAGGGATCGGCAACTCTCTATAACATAGCGTTTCATTTATTGTTATTGTTTAATGGTAGATGGAAAATGACAAGATGTCCATTCTTTGCTGGCGGTGAACTCCTGCCCGGAAGTATGCCTCACCATCTCCCTAGCCGACGGTGAACAGCTACTCCTGTAATTTGATGATATGTCATTATTAATGTCTTCCAGATCAACTTCTCATGTTTCGCAAATGATGCCGCCGGCCAATTTTTACCACCCACGTTAGTTTTCTGAGAGGGACGGATAGGTAATCTTGTTCGTGTCAACGTACCAGTTGATTAGAAGCGATACAAATTACCTAAATTCAGATTGTAATCTAAACACAATTTTGAACCAGATGTGTTGCTTTAGAAGGTCAAACACCACAAAATCATATAAAGAAGAGGACGGATTGTTCTGGGCATTAGACGTAGTGTCCGAATTATTTAATAATAATTCTGACTGCGTCCAGACGAGCATATCACCCGACTCTTACTTCTCTGTGTCTCAGGAGAAAAGTATTTTTACCACAATTAGAATACTAGAGTTGTTTTGACTGAATCTGTTCAGCACCGAAGTTGCGGTGACCGGCACTTTCAGTTGTAGGAAGACGTAGCATTATCAGATCATCAAGCTCTACAACGAGCCTGTGACTATCCTATTGCTACGATTCAAAATTTAATGGATGTTCGCATTCATAATACTTACGTGGATGAAGTGACTTACATCGCTGGACTGTTCACTGTTAAAATTGGAAAGCAGTACACTTAAGAATTAATTGTTACATGATAATGATGACGATGATGTTGAGTATAGAGTTAGTTAATATTTACAGTACCACAAATCTAGATGATGTTCGAAGTACTACCAATATGTAAAATATATGGCTGTTAACAGCAGGATAAATTTAAAAAAAAAACATTATACTGAATTATTGATTATTATTTATGTACCAGGGTTATTTTAAAAATAATGTCAGTTTGTGAATGAGAGTGAGAATGACGCGCGATTGCCACAGTGCACATGCGTGGCTGCTACCAGTATGCTTTGCGCGTGTCATTTGCTGCCGTATCGTCTGTCTGTTTGCTGAACTGTAAAAGTTTAAGAAAATTGATTTTCCCGCCTACTGTGAGATACGATATGTAAATCGATACTTGAGTGCAAGAAACTTGGCAGCAACGGAAATTAATCCGTCAGACTTGTGAAGTCTGCGGTGATAATGGTATGAGTGACAGTAGAGTTCGAAAGCGGGTGCGAATGTTCAAGGAGGACGGGTTAATGTGTACGATGAACCTCGCTCTTGCGACCTTCTCTTATTTCTGAAGATTTGGTTCGTGATGTGTACAACAAAATTCGAGAGGACCAGCGATTCAAGATTTCAAAACGTCAGTTGATTCACCACAGGTTTCAAGGTCAGCCTGCACACCTTCGCTTGGGAGAAACTGAATTATAGAAAATTTTGTGTGCTCCAAAACTGCTTTAATAAGATCACAAAACATAGTGATTGTATTGTGCTTTATCGTTTTCGAATTGATACCATCGGGAGTGAGATGAAGTTTTGGATCACATCGTTAAAGGAGACGGGACTTGGGTGCCTCACTTGACTCCTAAGTACAAGCGACAGTCAATGGAATCGCGAAACACATTGTCGCAAACCTAAATGAAAGCCAAACAGCTAATTTTAGCACGAAAGATCATGAAAACTGTTTCTTGGGACAGAAAAGGGATTTTGGTACCGGATTTTATGGCGAGAGGCACAACAATTAATACTGGTGAGTATTGTGAGACCTTGTCGAAACTCCGGCGTTCCATACAAAACAAGCAACGTGCCTACTGTTTTCCGGTGTGATGTTACTCCGTGTTAGTGAAAGGCCACATGTTTCTGTCCAGACACAAGATCTGATGAGGTCTTTTGAATGGGAACAACTGAATCATCCACCTTACAGCCCAGAACTTACACCCAGTGATTATTACTTAAAGGTGTTCCTTGGTGGTCAATGGTTCAATGACGACGAAAAAGTGACAACTGCAATCATGGATTGGGCTTTTTCACAGGCGGTAGATTTATTTGACGTCAGGAATTCAAAAACTTGTTGAATGGTATGACAAATATTTGAACAAAAATTGATCCACCAGAACGGCGCCGAACAGACAATAGGGTAGGTACCTTGTACCGTTACGGCTGCTCAGTGGACAGGGGTAGGGGTGGGCCCCGAACTTTGAAGTCCACACGGCTTCCCCCGGACCTGGCGCGCGACGCTGTGACACCACGTGGTTTCAGCATAGCTTGTCCCACCAATGAAATGTAACATTGGGGTTCTCATAAGTTAAAGCAGGGCTTATTTTTCTCCCCCGCATGTTCTTCGGCGAGGAGGAGAGGGAAGCCACCTTTTCCTAGGGTGGAGAAGGACACACTGGTCTGATACACGGTCTGGGATAGACGTTCGACCCTTGAAGGAGTCGTACAGTGACCGGCTGATGATCCTTGTCGGCCAAGCAGGCTGATCGCAGGGTGGCAATCACCATCGACGCAGTCTACGAGATGGTAATGTGTTCACGCCAGGTCATGCTTTGTTTGGTTCTTGAGACTGTGACAGACCCGTAAGCGAACTTGAGATAAAGAGCATTGCTCATCAAGCAGAATCATTCTGAGTTAGTCGGCATATTTGGCAGAACATTATGTGTTGTGGAGGCCCCTTGCTTATCACGAATTCCATAATGTATTCTTGTACAGGGCGTTCGCCGGGAAACGCAACCCACTGTTAGCGCTACAAGGAAGAAACTGCTCCCGGCGAGCGAGCGCTCAGTTTCCGGCATTGTTCGACCGTCGGCCGCGGACTATTTCATAATAATTACGCTTCATAAACTTCATAAACTTGTGTGCTAAGCATTTAAATGTGACGTAATTCATTAGCTTACCTTATAAAAGATGCTGGAAGTGTTGACCCTCTTGTGTAATGCACATTTCACATCTTCTGAACATATTTCGAGACACACGCTGCCCTAACTGACTTAATGATTTTTTGGGTGACTGTTCTAGTCGAAAAGCGATATCGTCAATTTTCTCCTCTGTGAGAATACGGTTGACCGACAGTCTCTTTTTGTTAAAAAATGAACCCGTTTCTCTTACTTTTTAACCAGAAGCAGAATTGTTGATTTAGCTGGCAGTAAAGCGCCAGGAAATTCGCGACGAAATTTACTGCGACACTTTTTAAACGACTTCTTCTTCACATATGTATCGTAGAGAAATATTCTTTGTTGCAAACTGTAACGTACCATAATTTTACTCACACTCAAACACGGTACAGATTAATAAGAGTATGAAGCCCTAAACCAGCCAAACCGCAAAGAAACGTTTATTCACAACACTGATTAATAAGAGACTGAAGTCACAAACTATCTACAATGCAAAGAAACCGTTCTTAACAATGTAAGGGTCACTGCACTGCACTGTTAGGGCAGCGGAGGTGTTAAACAGTGCGGTGATTCACGGTGCCGTGTGGCGGAAACTGCTGGCACGACTGACCGAGCAAGTTGCCGACGGCAACAGACTGGGAGGGTAGCGTTTTCCGGCGAACGCCCTGTATTAACGGCGCCCGAGATTGATTTTCATGTTCATGTGCATATTGTCTAATTGCTGATGTTTGTTATCACGACATATCATGCATATTTTGTTAACTTTAATATTTAATTTCATTTAATAATTCCTGAAACATAACAACGTTAAATTCAGTCATTGTTTGCTTTAATCAGCTAATTGTAACGTCTAGGCATTGTGTTCGATATCTTGCATTGATTTTGTGATAATGGTAATTGTAAATATGCCTAGCGGTGTAATTGCCAACAGAACAAAATAAATATTAATTGCCAGTTTTCTTGGAATCTGGCAGCTTTTGAGATACTTCTTAACAGAAATAATCATAATTCAGAAATTAAAAATCACCCCATCACTACAGCATGAAAGTGCTCGTCTGTCTGCACGTGAATTAAAATTTTTGTCAAAAAGTATTGGTACCACTGAGAGAGTCTCATGATGGCATTACTGAATTGGAAGCTTTTTACAATGAACGGAGAGACATTCAGAAACATCCAAAATCAAAGAATCAATTACAGGAGAAAATATTGTGTCAAATACAGGAAGAATGCTTGTAGTTTGTTAGAACAACAATTGGGTAAAGATCTCTTATACCTATCTTGCAGGCAGCATATACAAGAATTGTTTCTAAAATCTACTTTTGAAGTGAGTATTGCTAAATCATCTTGAATCTGTGTAGGATCATTTCAAAGTTTTCAAAAAACCGGGACCAATATAAACTTTTCTAAATATGCGGTCAATTTGTTGTGAACAGTATCGTAAAGGACTTAACTTGGCCAAAACAAAAATTGCAATACAACAAATAAGAGACAATTATTAAAAGCTCCTGCAGTTACTTATTACTTTTCTAGGTAGATACGAAACAGAAACAATTAAATTTCGATTACCATGTGCTTTTCACCACGCTAGATTGATGGCAAAATTTATATAATGCATGAAAATATATATTTTTCCGAGATTAATTTACCTTGTCAAGGCAAGAATTGAAAAAAACTAAGGGATATTTTTATATTTATTGTAAAAATAAACCTAAAAGGTTGGTACAATGCTCCTTTAGCCAGCAAAGCGCCATCCCAGAACTTGAATTTTTAAAAGGCCTCTACTTTTACGAAGAAATTAATGAAAAGGATCCTCATGCAAAAAAATTGTGATCGTTTCTGGTATCCGACTGAAGAAACTTTCTGTGGCTTTGCCATTTTTTGTTCATATACTTCCTGCTAAAGAAAAAGTAAAAATGGCCAAAGCATTCAAGAAAAAGAATCGAATCATTTTTATTTCATTTGATTTTATTGCTCTTGATCCTGCAATCTGAAATTCTTTACATGATTATCAGCATGGCATTACAGTAGTTATAAACCTCACAGTAGTCATTGATACAGTAGAGATAGATATGAAACTTATGGAAGAATAATCCAAGATGAAGAGCGAAAAGAACTATTATACCTGTTACAAGTAAAAGACAATCGGGGCCATTTTTCAGTTTGCTCAAAGCAATCGTTGTCAAAAACAATATTAAATATTTTTAAATGTAGATATTAAAAACTTATTATACTTACAGTACGTCATTCAAAGAATTATTTCAATTGTTCTCATGTTTAAAAATATTTTAATTCAAAAATGAATAACAATTTGTGAAATTTTCGATTTATCATATTTATTGCGATTTTCACTCTACTTGGGGCACGTGTTAGGGTTGAGTAATTTTTCTGAAATTTTTACCAGTTACTAACCAGAAAGGAAAAGAATTAGGGGGTGATGCTTATGGAAATATGATTTTTATTTTTTTGTCTATATGTTGAGGAACACCGTAGTGACCCAGGATCAATACGAAACTATTATGTTGCCCTTTAGACATAATCTTGATTTCCGGCTTTGCTAGGATCTGTCTGGTTACTTCCGTGGGTAGTTTTTGTATCATGTACGGTGCTACATGTTTTGTGCACACCCAGACCTTTTCCGCTTTTCCACAAGAAAATCGGCGTGTTAGCCTATCAGTGTCACATCCATCGGTTGGTTTGAGATGTATGCCGTGTAGTGTCTTGTTGGCTGTCAAGGACTCGTTGACTATTTTGTACCATATGGTTATCGGAAGGAGAGGCCCTATTGAAGAAGTTTCTCCACACTTTATTCCGTTTATTTTCTGGGAATTACGTTTCTATTTTGTTTCCACATTTGTTGGCCGTCATTGTGATGTAAGTCTCTTTCGTTGTCTTGTGAAAGTTGTCCGTTCGTGTTGCTATGATGTGAGGTAAGCGCGCCTATTGCCGACAGTGCACCTACAGTTGACATGAAAAATCAAGTTCGGAATTAAAGAAATCCAATGATCCAGAAAACTGCTTAAAACCTGCAACACTATCAGGTATAGTCGTCAGTCTGAACACGTTCATATGTTCGGTGACGGTCTCATCTGTTAATGGTGACAGGTTTTCGCAGAGAGTTAGCTTACCACAGCTGGAAGCACGTAACTTGTAAGCAAAATCGCAACGTCGAGAAGAACTTTAACTATCAGTTAGTGTAAGTTTGTTTTACTTTCTACTGAAGGTGAATATGTAAATGTGGCAAGGATGAAATAAATAAACGTATGCTTTCATAGTTTAAACAACAATAACCGAGAGTGGTGGGTGAGCTGTTAACGCATGCGGGAGGACGCTGGTTCGAATCCCCGTCCGGGCATCCATATTTGGGTTTTCTATGGTACCCCAAATCACTCCAGGCGAATGCCGGGATGCTTCCTTCTAAAGGCCATGGCCGAATTCCTTCCCGTTCCTTGTCTCCAGTTCCATCCCGCCTCTAATTACCTCGACGTCGACGAGGCGTAAAGCCACAATCAAAAAGAAACGAGAATAGTAGCTTAAACCAGAAGAATATTTCTATTATGAATAATAACCTCTGCATCTAATATAGGTACCTAAATTCTTGTGTATTCCTTAAATCGAACTGTGCGTAGTTGGTAAGCGGTAACGCTCAGGCTACAAATTCGGGGGAACGCTGGTTCGAATCCTCGTCCGGCGGTACATATTTAGGTTTTCCATATTTTCTCAAAATCACTCCAGGCGAATGGCTTGTTGACCTTTCAAAAGGCCATGGTCTAATTCCTTCCCGTTCCTTAGTCCCATTTCTTTCCCACCTCTGATGAATCAACGTCGACCAAACGTAACGCCACAAGCATAAGCATAGCCTTAAATCTACAGGGGTGTCGAATTTACGTTACTTACTAAAATTTGAGTTTTAATCGTCAACTGAACGACGTTTTGTACCTTGTACAGCAATAAGTCTTTTAGACGCTTACGGTGTGGCTCTAGAAACTTGGAATTGACACATGATGTCGGTGTCGGCCTTAAATACAATAGGCGCGGTCACCTTAATAATGGATTCACGAAGAAAGGCAGCTTATGCTTTCACTGACGACTAGTGCATTTGTTGTAGCAATATTGACTGGAAAATCCGTTTGTAGAGGTATCTTAACCAACGTTATGTCCCATGTTTTGAACTCTAACGTAACGTCTCCAGAAATCCTTCTGCTGTAATGATCTTGTAACCAAATTGCCTGAATTCACTAAATTTAATTGATTCAGTTTCCACACATAATACGATTGGAGGCCTTGTTGACAAGAAGCTGTTCTGTAGATGCTATATATATATACCTGTATCCTACCAGCCAGTGTTGCTCAGTGCGCTAAGGCGCCGCACACTGAATCTATTGGATCATGGAAATACAACGGGGCAAGACAGTACCCTCATACAAACAAAAAATACACTTCTCACACACAGAACATAGTTACACGCATCGCTGACAGATGGCAACACTTCCACTAGTATGGCGCTTAAGGCACAGAGGCGGAAACAGTTCTGTCTCTAGGCGGCCGAACTATCCTCTCGGGGATTTCCCGTCCAAAGAAGCCATACGATAAAAGAAAAACCTGAATCGTATCATGATCTATCTACTAACAAGAGAGGTGAAACTGAAGGAGCTGTTTGTATCCCACCACTAACGCGAAATATGCGGAAACATAGAAGATTCAAGTTGTGTGGATTACATAATGCTTCTGTAAAATAAATTAAGAGCGTGATTTGTAGGCAAACAAATATAATCTTTACCTCTATCTAAAACTTCACTTAATTCATACTCTCCATCCTGTTTGCATTGTTTTTCTGTTGTTGTTAAAATATTGAAAATAATTCAAAAGGATACTTGATAATAATCAATCATCAGATCAACCTGGAGTATCTTTGCATTGAGAAGGTCCAAGTTCCTTGAAGCTGTGTTAATAATACATCAACACGTGTCCAGCACTGGCTTCTGGCGGCAATGAACGTCCGATCTCCATGGGTGGTTGTTATTAATTTTTAATTTTACTACCCACACTTTCAATAAATGAAAAGCGATACGATAAGCTTCGTATAATGTAATAAAGCAACGGCATAACTATACAATGGCAAAATCAGCAAGATTGTATCATGCGGAAATACAGATACATAGACAAACAATATTTCTTCACTATTAACACTATGATTCATCATCTGAACTTCAGCACATGCAGATAGGTCTCCTTATCATACTTGCAGAGTAACGGATTCGCTGCGCGCCTGGTCCTGTATTCGAGTGCGGCCCCACATTGTGGATTACTGTTGATTTCGATACATAATGTGGTGTTAGTGAATTAATTCACTCGTGCTTACTACGTCATACTTGACGGTAAAGAGTGTGTGTCGGTGTCTACGTACTTGCGTTTTACCGATAATACAACCAAGATCAATTTAAAAAAGTGGATAAGCAACTGAACTCATTAAAAGTGCTCTCATTAAAATACTAACTAATAAAACGGTGATAACTACGCAGAATGTCATAAATTAAAAAGCTGATTACGTCTCTCATAAAAGTTGTTACAAAAGTCATATTTTAAAATACGAATTCAACCTACTAATAAATAAACAATAAAAGTTAGGTTTCTCGTGATGCAACTGAAACGAAAACTGTATACGAAATACGGACTACTAAAAAAAAAGTAAATTTAAATGAGAAGCGTTCTTGGCAAACATTCATCTCTATAATGCGCTGAAATCCAAACTGAAAACTGTAACAATCACGCGGAGTTTATACATATTTCCATATTAATATACCCACGAAACAATATTACTGCAACAAGCATCTGAATGATGTAGAAGAAAAATATTAAAGAAACCACCATGATGAGGTCTAATCACTGCTATGCGGTTAGAAACAATCATGTGAATTAATATGTTGCTGATACCATCTCAACATATCACATTTCTCATAACCAAACAGACTCTCAATCTGTATTTTATTGTTCAAAAGTACAGATAACAATGCGATTAACATTAAAATTAAGATAAAAATGCGGTGTTGGATCAATAGAAAAATATTACCTCTCAACAATCTGAAAATTGTATTAACATGAAATCAGGAATTAAATAGAAACAAATAGTAAATAATTAAATTTTGAAATTTAATGATTTATTTAACTGATATAATATTTTCTTCGATTCCGGCCATTTAAGCACCATCAACCAGTGCATTCATTTAGATGCATCTTTTCTTGACTTACAATAGTTATTCATCCTTTCAGTTTGTTGTTTCCTCCTTTCTTGGGTCCATATGTTATTATTACGTTTATTCTTCTTCTTCTGAAAACCCTCGAAAATTTGGATTAATCTTCTGAAAGTTGCTCCATCTTGTATTATATCATCTGTTATTCCAATCCACTGGTTGCCATTCTTACTCCTGTAAACGTAGTTGAAAATTCCTTTTGTAAGCCGTGCGTGGTGAGTGCGCGGTAACGTTTTGGCCTCAAATTCGGAAGGACGCGGGTTTGAATCCCCGTCCGGCCATCCAGATTTGGGTTTTCCATGGTTTCCTCAAATCAATCTAGGCGAATGCCGAGATGCTTCCTTTAAAAGGCCATGGCCGAATTCCTTCGTGTTCCTTGACCCCCCCCCTCCCCAACCAATCTTTTCCCGCCTCTAATGATCTCGACGTCAAGGAGGCGTTAAGACATAATAAAAAAAAAAATCTTTTTGTAAGTCTGATGTTATCCATTCTCATTATGTGACTAAAAAATTGATTCTCCTCTTTTTGATCATGTGTTACATCCTTTCATTTTCTTCTTCCTTGTATAGATCTTTATTCCATAGTTACCTAAACTCTACTTGCTTAGTTTACAATGGTTCCCAAATTTCCCTCAAGATATTTCCTTTCCTTTTTCTCTATCTCTTCTATTTCTCCAGTTTTCATAGAAAACATGCAGTGTGAGGCGTAGAGAAGCTCTGGTTCGATTGGCGTGTTGTGTTGTTTGATTATAATTTTCCTTGAGAGGTTCTTCTCATTGAATGTATCATTGGTCAGTTGGTATGCTACTTTTGGTTTTCTTGCTCTTGATCCGTTTACTTCCTCACCAAGTCGATTAATCTCAATTACTTCACCTAAATATTTAAATTTATTGACCTTGTTAATTTTTTCCGTAATCTGTGGTCGTACTGTGGGGATGAATTCCTAATATTGGTAATGGATTTAGTCTCTACCTAAGATATTTGAAGTCCAAGTTTACTAGCTGTTCCTTCCAGAAGGCTGAAGTAAGCTATAATGATACAAAATACCAGTAAATCAGCATTTCTTTTTTTAACAGTTGACCGTCGCCGGCCTCGGTAGCGTAGGGGCTAGAGTGCTAGCTCCACGTGCCGAAGGTCGCCGGTTCGAATCCGGCCGCGGGCATGGATGTTAAGTGTTGTATATCTGTGTGTGTGTGTCCTGTCCGTCCTGTGGCGTCCGCACTTTGAAGACTATATAAACACTGGGTTTAACTGATTCACTGGAAGCTTTAATATAACACATTGAGCTGGCTGTATGGCCTCAGCTGCCAAAAGCCATTAAAAAAAAAAAAAAAAAAAAAAAAAAAAAAAAACAGTTGACCGTCGAACTGCATTAGGGGATGCGTCGGTTGACAGAAACAGCTCCGTCTGTTTTAGCCCTTAAAGTTGATGGAGACTAGAGATGTGCAAGATACCTCACAATAGGTATCTGGAATACAAGGTACAAGATACAAGATATTCTTAAGTAATGGATCTGAGATATCAGATACAAGATACTTTTGGAAATGGTATTTGAAATACAAGAAACAAAATACGTATTTTCAAATTCTTTTTCAAGATAAAATACTTTTTTACATAACGCATTTTTATTTTTATTTTGAAACATGTTTCTTTTTCTACAATGTACAAGATGTTACTTAAAATTTTAAATGAGACTTAGTAAGATAAAACCAGTTCTTCAAACATCTGATCGCTCATTTTTATTGTATAATTCTACTGAGAGTAACACCAACAGTTATTTACGAAACATTATTATTATTATTACTGGCAAGTTGGCAAGTAGTAATTTTAAGGTTTCAGAACTAATTAAATAACAAACTATTATATTCTAAACGGAACAGTTCCTACTATAGGTGATAATACGGTAACCTCAAATTAAAACTACACATTTAATTCGATACCGGATATAATAAATTAAATTTGTTAGATACCTTATACCAAAATGTAAACTGTAATATTCTTAATAAACTAACTACCAAGCTTTTTAGCTACCTGTAAGTCAGTAAAACTTGCGATAAACAAAATATCTTAAAACAATTACGCAAATCTGAAACTTATTTTAATACAAATAAATCTTCTTGCTAACAACAATCTTAACAATTTAATTGGCAATTTACATTTTTTTAAGAAATTTAGTATAAAAATTTAGCTAGTTTGATAGTAAATAGCTGTTTCGTGGGCATCCTTCACACAAGCTACCAACTACCAAGCAGTCCCTGCCAAGTGAAATCTAATTTGGATACAAACTTATTTAAAAAAAAATAAAAATGACCATTATTCATTTATTTATTTGTTTACATTTCAATGCCATCGTTATGATTCAATATTAATAATTAGAATTCGTAACACCAAACATAATTTTACATTATAAAAATTGGCGAGGAGTAAAGGTAGGCGGGTCAGTGTTTGTTTATGGTTTTCATAGTTCTTCACAATAAAGGCAGACGAAGGTAATTAGACCATACAATCTTGTTCTTTGATAGAGATTAATAATTTTTACGAATGCGTTCTCACTGTTGTCTATGTCTGTTTTATATCGTAAAGTAAAAAAATAAAGTGCGTAAATAGTATTTAGTATTTCCAAAATACAAAGATAACGAAAAAAACTATCTAAATACAAGATACAAAATAAAGATTAAGAAAAGTATTTCAGATACAAGATGAAAATACGTATTTTGTAAACAAGTCACATCTCTAGAAATAACATGAAGGTTCCCCGGATAGAGATAAAATATCACCATTACGTAAACAAAGGGTAACGTACACAGGTACATATTTACGTAATAGCAACGCAGATCACTTCTGTTATATTTTGTTAGTGATTTTATC
Source organism: Vandiemenella viatica (assembly GCA_031002005.1). NCBI lineage: Eukaryota > Metazoa > Arthropoda > Insecta > Orthoptera > Morabidae > Vandiemenella > Vandiemenella viatica. The sequence continues at coordinate 51,389 of JARYHS010002603.1, forward strand.
TAAGTTTTAGATATTAGACGTAATAATGGTAGGAGACATGTTTATAGAATTATTAATTATGTAAAAAAGTATATAAGAAATAGTAACGTAAAATTAGAGTATCGAATATTTGATATTATAATGAAACATCGATGAGCAGCTTTAATAAAAATGGAAATAAAAGTCATAAAGTGAGAGAGTTGTTACAAAAAAATGTATGTAAGATAATTGTAGGTGGACACTTGAAAACAGAATGCTGTATATGATCGTTTTAATGATTTCTGAAGTATTTTGATGTGATACACATGGCAAAATATATTTTCGTCTAATTTGAAAGTAACAAAACATATTAAAATATTATATGTGTTCATTTTGTTTCCAAGTTGTTTAATAAAATGCTATGTTGGATTCAAGAAGCATGAATTCAATTTGAATGCGGACTTTTAAAACAATTGTATGAATATAAAGATGAAAGTATTAGAGATTTTTCAAAGACAATTAAGTTGATAAGGATCCTCTCACGATTTGCTGTACGAAAATCTATCCTATGTGAAATTAGGTAGCCATGGTACGCACTTGTAGATAATGATTTTAAATGAATTTGGATCAGCGTAAATAATAAATGTAAATCAATTTTGTACTGTCAAATAATTTTGTGTATTGCCACAATAAGTTAAACTTTAAAAGGAAACGGAGAATACAGGTGCAATGGGCACTAAATATAATGTGGGAGAATTCTGAAATGAACACGTGATTGTGAATTTTAAGTGAACTTGTAAATTCAGATATACAGACAAAAGAGTGCATATAGTTAGGGAGAGGTGTGATTTTGAAAATTTATTTCAAAATTTTATTTAAAAATTTAGACACGATGGGTTAAATGAAATGATCAATCTCAATCAACTGAGATTATACATATTTCCATATTAATATACCTAACAAACAAAATTACTGTAATACAGCTAAATAATGGCACGAAAGATCTGAAAATAAACTAATGGATGCAGTTGTTTACAACTTTACGACCGGGTTTAGAAAGCGCACCTGCTGCTAAGAGCCTGGGTTTCGCGCAAACGGCGGTGTATACATCCCTTTGATGTTTAGGTAAGCGACGAGCATGGAAGATTGTATGTCCAGCTGTATGTGAGCTGGTGGCGCATCAAACACAGCACCACACCAATACGTCACGCGGGTGACGTCACTTGTATTGGACAGTGTGAAATGGGGCAGGATCCCGCCAATGGAAAAACAAACGAAACCTGCGTGAATAAGATGCGCGTATGTGAACCAATCACGGAATTTGTTCGGAGGCGTCCATTAATTACGTGAGGTGAAATGGGGGGGTCCTGTGAAATCTCGTCAAACCTCACCAAGGGGAAGGGGGTGTCGACGTAAATCTCACGTCATCTTATTAAAGTCTTGATGGAAAGTAGAGCTAAAAAAAGATCCACAAACGACGCGGATATCGACTTTATGGGGTGGGGGGGGGGGGTTTATAAGGTCTACAAACTACATGGATATCAACTTTAGGGGGGCCCTCGGAAGCAGGAGAACTAAAAAAAAGTTTATAAAAACTACGTGGTCGGCCGGCAGGAGGTGGGGGGTGCGACCAGATCTCACCAGAGGGAGAGGGGGGGAATCCGGAATTTTGGAAAAAACACCTCATGCAATTAATTAAAAGAAATGAAATGAACAACACTAATGTTAAAGTATATTATAATGTTTTCGACGAATCAAAGACAAGCAAAAGAAATAAAAACCGAGAAATGACCAGAGCAACTTCCCGTGGTGTGGATAACATCATCGCCTTCAGTCTCCCAGCTGGGAAGCCTGGACTTAACTTTGATCTTGCAAGAGGCAGGCTCACCTCTTCTGCAGCATGCGTGGGTCCTGCGCTGCAGAATCTTCAATGTCTTCAGATAATTCTTAGCATTCGTAACGACGAATGAAGCTGGTCCGAGAAGAACTCGGACCGTTGGTTTCGGAGCAGCTTAAATTTGAGAGAGCTGCAAGGCTGTCCATAGATTCAGTATGTGGTGATCGTCACAGATATAGAACGGTAAATATTGTTATTGTCTTATTGAAGAACCATTTTCACTATTTTCAATGACCCGATAGCAACTCTGAGTCAAAATATTTTTTATCCCCTGAGCTAATCACATATTAATAATCGGTGGCGCCCAAAATAATAAAAAGTAATTTTCATTCATAAAGGACTCCGTTGTACCATCTTCAGTTATATATTTTACGGCATATAACTTGTAACGATCGTAATCTGTGTTTTATTCCTTTTCTTCGTATGCGTAGTGTACTGTCACATTACATCGAAATATATTAACTTGAAGCTAGGCGCATGGCTTGCGTGGAGAGAGTGGAGACAAAGGCGACAATAGTCTAACAGTACTTAACGCGTTCCGGAATGTGACCATGGGCCTAGTAACCCTCAGTAAAGGAGCAGCGTGCTGCTAGGATGATGCGGTGGGAATGGTACAGTGTATTGCGAGCTGTGTGGTGGGTGCGTGGTCAGCCTGCAGAAAGAGATGTGCGGCGACTAACGCCTGTGCGGTGTGTGGTTGCTCTTGTGTTCTATGTCGTTACCTGAGTAGACGTGGCTCTCTCACGGCAAGCAGAAAATGGAATTATCGCGTCAGACGACTGCGCGCGGCAGACTCGGCGCCCTCTGCTAAATGGTAACCCAGCCGATATAATAATCACCGCGAATTATTATCGTATTGATCAATCCAGTGTCACCCTAGAGAAAATCTCATTGCCCCGCTGATCTTAACGAATGGACATACAGAAAACCCTAAGAACTGATGTAAAACGAACCCATTGTTGGAATTCAAGATGTTTGTTTAATTCTGTCATACTGTTGTTTATAACAAATGATGAAGAATAAATTTGTAATAAATGTATGTTAATGTCAAACGTAGGTACAACGGTGTTAATGCGCAAAGCAACATCTCGATTCCTCATATCAGCAACTTCAATCATTAGTAATATGTTTATTGATAATTTATGCAAACAAAAATTAGCTTAATTCTTAACAAGAGGGAGTACACCTCATGTGTAAAGAAAGAAAATTAAGTTAAGCTTTTGCATGACCCAGCGCAAGGAATTACTGAAAATTAAACCAATTGATATAAATGAAAGCAGCTTTTACAATTCATTTCTTCAGATTTAAAGACCTCTTTCAGCTCATTAAGACTATTGTGTATGAATAACTTTATAAACGTTTCCTAAAATAAATAATACAGTATCAAAGTGCGACACCATGTGACTTTCATAGTGAAGTTCTAAAGAGTACCTCTTCAGATTACTCCTTTAATTAGCATATTTGTTTAATTAATAAAATTCCAGTGGATTTGGATCCTGACCTGAATGATCTTTTACATAAGGCAAAGGACTGTGAAAAGTAGCAAAACAAACATAAACGGTAAAAAAATTCTGACTTTATTAGCTTTTGTGGAAATTTGAAAACATGACTTTACTACTTGCAATCAATTTATTCCGTGGGTCATGCGTTGTTCAGTTAAAGACAATTGAATTTACAGCTGACAGTTTTGGCAATCAGGAGCTTGTCCGTCCGCGGGTAATGATTGTGTGGGCCGAGTAATTACCGCACTGATGTGGCGAGACGAGTAGGTGGCAGCTGATGGTGTCGTGGCGACACCTGTCCGATAGAGCAGGTATCACCCGCCGTGAAGTCAGCTCTCCCCCACGCCGTCCTCTCTCCCCGATTCGTCGATACATCCAACAAACATTAACAATTTTATAAAATCACGTGGGAACAAATTTGATTGGGCGAGACCAGTGGTTCCCAATTAAAGGTTCACGTACTCCAACGGGTATGTGGGGTTGCTTCAAGGGGTACGAGCGGTAACCTCTTTGCTCAGGTAATCGAAAAAAAAAAAAAAAAAAAATGTAAAAATTACTATCGCAAAAATGTACTTTGAGACAGTCAAACTGTGTGCGTGTGAATTATATCACTGCAATAAAACTAGAAAAACTGGTTTCAGTTTTTTATTTATAATTTCAGCTAGGGGTACGCTAGGTTAAGCTTTTCGGGAAAAACTAACTGGGAGCCGCTAGGCTAGACGTTCAGCCCGCCGAGTTGTTCGTTCCTAGAATCGAAACGATTTCTCGTTTCTTATTCGTCTGCACTTTTGGCAATGAAAATGTTTAACATTTAGCCCAGCTCCCGCCTCCAGTTGGTCATCTTTTGCTGGTTATAGCCGCCCAAACTTACGTGTCTGAAGGTGACTTTGACAGTTCACTCTCTCAAAGAGGCCCCCGCTAAAAGATTTCAAACCCGGTTTAGAGCACTCAATAAACACTACGCCGATCACAGTCTTTGTGGTGGTTGCATCATGCGGGTTTATTCAGTATCACTTCGTTTCTGAATCCCACAACTTTATTTTTAAACTTTGTATGTATCTTAAGAAAGGTAACTATGATACATTGATCAACTCATTGCAATAATCTATGCAATTAAACACTACCCATGATAATCGCAAGATCGTTACTGACAATTTCACTATGTTCTGCAACTTGGATGTATATAGAATACTGTTAGTCAGGCTATGGGTGAAGATTTTCATTTTTAACTAAATAGTTTTGCTGATGACTTACAAAATCTACGTAGACTACATGACTGTATGTCCGAAAAATGCCTGGAATGGTTTTCAAGTTTCTTGAGAGATATTTTTGAGAGCTTTATAACAAAAAGCTTATACAAAAGTTAATTATGGTTTTAAATTTCCCAAGAGTTTGGTAATATTACAGTAGATAACCTTTGGTCTAACAGTAAACAATAAAAGAATTTCTGGTGTCGGTCGTGCGCGATCTAAATTAGGTTCTTCCTGAATCGTAAAAGTTAACTCAAGTGGATTTTTCCCTTGCATGTGTGAGAGAAGTGTGGGATAAATCAATTATTTATTTGTGACCACTCTCACAAGCTTTCTTTGGTCATTTATAATCCATACTAATTTTTTCGACCTCTCGTTTTTTTTAGATCACGTATTAAATATGTTTTTACTAAGTAAAATATTTCGACATAATTATTCTGGCCGATCTTATACTGTAAGAACCTTTGCTTCATTTTTATTTTTTTAAATAGAATTCTTACACTTTTTAGCAGAAACAAAAGATATCATATGAAGTAATGTGCTTCTAGTAAAATAACAGTAAGTACAAAATTAGCACTGAAGTAATGCATAATCTTATTAGAAACCGTGGACATTATGTAGCTAATTAACACTGTCATAATTTAAGCGCACATCAGCACAGATCCTATTTAACATCACCGACATCAACAGTTGTATTCGTTGCTGATCTCTTTACTAGTACCCAGTTATATCAAGGACAGGCGATATCTCTTAATCTAAATAAAGGATTACAAATACGTGACAAAATGGCTCCGTGAAAATGAGGTTTCCAACAAAAAAAATGGGAGATAAAATGACATATGAACAAATGGCCTATTATTAAGGGGTTTGTTTCTGAATCGAAATACTGTCCTTTCTTCAAGTTGGTCTTCATCTCCTATATAGCATATTTTATGTGTTTGAATTGGACCAAGAACTCAACTGATTCTGGTCTAGCTTTCACATGTTGGTTCGTTACACTTAGCAGCGTTACAAAAAAGAGTGACAACTCAGTGTTTAATGCTAACAGCTAGTTTATGGAAAATACTCACGGTGTGAGATATAATAACATCAGAAACTAATAATAAGTTAAAGAGCTAAAAAAACGGTTATTTAATCGAGAAACACTGTCCTTTGATTATCTGAAAGTTTATGTTTTCCCGGTCGAGGTTGAGTGGGCGGCTTTTTACTGATTCGCAATCTCCGCTAGCCTCAAAGCAATAACCATATTCACCACGAGGTGACTGATAAGAAACTTTATTCGCAGTGCGATGTCATAAATCAGATAACATTGTTACCACTGGCTTCACTTAATCTGCATTTTCACCGGCACACTATCATCTTAAGCACTGACAAAGTTGGATATTTGAGGAATGCTGAGTTAGTTCTTTACCTTTTGTATTCTCTATGGTATCAGAGTTGTAGGGATATTACGTAACACTTAATTAAGCAATTAAAACATTTTTCATTAAAGCAGTTGACTATTCTAACTGGTGGAAAGTAAGTTTGATCTCGTTCCTCTGAGTATAAATTATGGATCTCTGTATTCCGAAGCACTTCTTGAATATAGTCCTAGGTATTAGACGGAATTAATCAATGCTAAATAAGATGTGTTGTAAAACATAATATACAATTTTTTTGGTTCATATCCCAGTTTCAAGCAGGCAAGAAGTACCCCTCATTTCAAAAATTTAATTTCTAAATTGTATCTTCAACAAATAATTTAGGAATCTCTGTGTTCCTAGAAGTTAAATAAAAAAGAGCAAAACGGTGAACACAGAGAATTATCTGTTTGAATAAGTGTTTCCACAGAGCACCATAACAGTTTACAGTACGTTAGAAGACACCCAGAAGAGAAAGCGAAATAAAAATAGTTTTTTCCACATGAAAATATCCATTCAATTTGAAATCATATATGTAGCAGAATATTATTTTTATGAATTATGGCAGAACGCCTTGTCCTCGTCGAAGTAATTAGAGAAAATGAAATGTGAGTTTAAGGCATTGGTGCAAATTGAAATTATGAAACTGAACGTGTGTATTGAATACTATCTGGGATTATGTAACGATATTCTCATTGGATTTCAATACATTTAAGAACGATTATCAGTTACTTCTGTAGGCCACAAGTAACGCACCTCTGCTACATGTTTGTATCTATGTACCTGGATCATTCACGAACAACAAGGATCAAGTATCAAGATAGTTTTCTCAGACTTATGAGTTAGCTTCGAGCTGGAACAAAGACAAGCAGAAGCAGACGATTTTCACAGTCTATTACTCACAAAATTATTGTGGGGAGATTTTGAAAGTGATGTGTGATAGAGAGAAACCGGAATACTTTGTTTTTCAACAGTAGCATCTGCAACTTAGGGGTATCCTGTAAACAGAGATACGAACTGTAAGAGCAACAAGAGTGGTAACACTCAGGCTTCGCATTCGAATCGCCGTCCAACCATCTAGATTTCGGATTTGCATGTTTTTGCGAAATCACTGCAGGCGAATGCCGGGATGCTTTATCAAACAGGCCATAGGCGAATTCCTTACAGTTCCTAGCCTCCTCACCCCCTTTTTCTCTGATGAGCTCGACCTCTACGAAAAAAATTGACACGTTCGATTTTTTTAACTTATTGCTTTACGCACCGTCGACGTCGAGATCATTAGAGGCGGGAAGGGATTTGGAACAAAGAACGAGAAGGAATTTTCCCATGGTGTTTTGAAGGAAGTATCCTGGCACTCGCCTGGAGTGATTTGGGGAAACCATGGAAAACCCAAATCTGAATGCCCCCCCCCCCTGGGATTCGAACCCGTTTTCTCTCGAATGCGAGGTCAGACCGTACCCGCAAACCCACCACGCTCGGTGGACCCATTCGAATTGACAAGTCTGATAGTATTACTTGTTTTACGCGCAGTTTTCTGGATCACTCATATTTCGACTATCGATGATTGGCATACATCAGTGTCTTCTTAAACCACATTAATGCCGTCCCGTTGGCTCAATTGGTTGTCCGGCACCTGACCAGAGGTTAGCTGGCTCGAGTCCTGGTGTGGAAAAAACATTAGTCATCAGGACTTGGACGGCAGGGTAGGAGAGGTGGCGGTGCATAATTCCTAGTTACCAGATTGTGCACAAGGGTCCTCGGTTAAATACCAAACCTCTCCGCAGCGTGTATCGAGTGATGGTATACGACACTTGTGGTTCGTCCGTCGGATGGGGGCCCTCTGTTGTCTTTCGATAGAGCAGACCTGAATGGGCCTGCACTGGGTTTCACCCTCTCACATCCACAACACACACACTATCACAGTCATCCATACTTACAACAACATTTTCTAACACTGTCTCACTAGGGAAGGCAACTGGAAACTACACCAGTTCATCTTCCCAGACGTAGTCATGTTGAGGGACAGATCTCCCATGGATACCGCCTGTGCTCGGGCATGGGCAAGGCGTTGAAAGAAGGAGAGAAAATCTCATTGACTCTTGACCTGCCTCCGCCGGAGATATCAAAACTTTAGTATCGCCTGCACATCGCATTCCATCACGCCGACCCACTGGCACGGGAGGTGAATGGGACACTATTTTCACTCTCAGTGCCACACTTTCCCAGCTGCTCTACTCTGTATGGCAACCGATCGAGCTGACAAGCAAGGAAGTGGTATTAGCTTCGGTTTTATTGACACGAAATAAAGAAAAAGTTTTTGAATTTGTGTCACACATGTAGCAATCACTTTATTTCATGTCCAGCTGTATTAATTGAGATGGTGGTTTAATATTTAGCAGACATCACAGAGTTTCCAGAACTACCAATTCTCTCCATAAAATGAAACCTATTTCTTTGAGGTTTACACCTCCTGCATAATATCATCATATAGTACTTCCTGTTTTGTAAGTAGTACATATGTCCGTTATTTATGAAAGCATAGCTGTTCGTGGGGTGAGAGACAAGTCTCCCGGTTTGGCGTTGCGTTCATCTGGTGAGTTTTTAATTAAATTCTATTCTTCCCTTGTAATACTTTAATCTTATTCTAGAGAGATTGCTGTGAACAGGGCACTGCCAATGCTGCAACACATTGTGCTTTAATACCCTGGTTTTGGGAGACAGGTTAGTGGTTCGTGGTTCACGACACAAGACTGGGAATTGTTTACCAACTCAACATTAAAGAAATTGAGTGGTTTCAAGAGTCTTCGGCTCAACATTTGGCATTGATGCTAATAACTAAATGTTGTAGCCACCCTGTATTTAATGATTTTCCCCCAATTCGATTCTGAGTCCCCGGGTCATGTAATTATCGGATTGTCTCAGTCTGGAGTCTGGGTACAATACTCATCGTCTTATTGTTACGGAAGTTCTTAGTTAGTTCACACGGTCTAGTTTCCAAATTTAAACATTATTGATTCCTGTTCATATTTGAAATTCTTCACCTTCTATAGTTAGTGATCATACAGTACGGTACATCACTTATGCTCGTCGCATACTTACGGTTGATCTTTTTAAAGGAAACCGGTAGTCGTACTCTCTCAGCTATTTCTGTCAGCCGTTTTAACTTTTTAATGGCTGAAATTGTTGGCATAAACGGCTAGTTCGTTTGATAATGACAAACAGTTCCTTTGAGTCTGGGACATAATCCGAGACACTCTTCTTTTATTGTTTCTTGACTTAGCTTATTCTTCATCTCTAGTGACAAATTCCAAAATGCAGTTGAAGAGTGCTGAAAAATTTCATCCCCTTGTCTCACATCACTTTTGATCTCAGATCAATCAGAAATCTCATCTATGACTTTAGACTTTAGTATAATGTCGGCAAGAGTCTGCCAAATCAGATTTCTGGATATGCCATCCATCCCGAAATCTTCCAGAACATTAAATAATTATTATCGGACATTCAAGGCTTTTGGTCAATTAAAGACAACCCTGTAGTAGAACTTTCAGTTTTTTTTCGTGTATAATAAAGTTTTTCTGGTTTGAAAACTGTTTTTCAAGATGATCTTCTAAGCTGTTTGGGAATGTTTTGGAATCTGGTGAGCGAGCGTTAACGGTCGAACCTGGTATTTGGCAAGACGCGGGTTCAAATCCCCGTCCGTACATCCTGATTTCGGATTTCCAAGGATTCTCCAAATCACCCCCAGTAAATGCTGGGATAAATTCCTTAAAAATTCATGGCCGAATTGCTTCCCGTTCCTTGTTCCCAGTCCTCTCCCGTCTGCAATGACCTCAATGTTGACGAGATATATAGCTACAGGGGAAAAAGTTTGCATGGAACAGCCAATATTGAAATTCCTCTCTACTTGTTCGCATCTTTCTTATCTCTTTTATTATGCAGGGGGTGAATTAGTGCTCATTTCCATTCAGACGATAAGTTACCAGTTTCATTCATCCATCAAAGACTCAATTACAATGTCAAAGGTATTCTCTCTCTTTTTTGATGGGTTTACGCCTCATCGACGGCGAGGTCATGAGAGGTGGATGGGACTGGGGGATAAGGAACTGGAAGGAATTCGGCCATGGCCTTTTTTGAAGGAAGCATCCCTGCATTCGCCTGGAGTGATTTGGGGAAACCATGTAAAACCCAAATCTGGATGCTCGGACGGGGATTCGAAACGGCGTCCTCCCGAATGAAGGTATTCTCATTTGCCGGGTTCACCTTTTCCATTATAGTTCAGTTATCATCAGCTGTATTCTTCAGATTGTCAATGATTAGCTTCAGCTCTCTGTCTTACAAAGTAAGCGCGGATTTGAGGATCCTTGTAATATGTTCTTGTATACGGCATATTGGCAATTTCTTTCAGGTTCATGAAAGTCAAGCCGCCAGAATATTCCATTTGTTCTTATTTCATATGCCATTTTTCTGTTTTCATCTCGAAATCACCTGGAGCTTGGTACTCTTTAAGGTGACATTCAAAAGTTTGATAGAAGAGCCAACCTCACGCTAGGGCCTCGCATTCGAGACGACAGGACTTCGGATCCCCGTTCGGCCACACAGAATTCGGTTTTCACTCCAGGCAAATGCTGGGAATATTCTTTCAAATACCATGGTTGAATTCTTTCCCGTTCCTTGACCCCTGTAATTACTCGCCTCTATTGACCTAGAATTTTTCACGAAAAATTTCAGTATCTTCCCTTTTCGCTATCGAGATCCTATTTTTCGTGGAAAGTGTCCTGTGTGCCGTAGCATCGTCATAGCACTAATTTCAAAATTGTGTTTTCGTTCCGTAGCAACCAGCATTGCATCATTGCTGCTTGTTGGATCCTTGTCAGCCCACTTCTTCCAATCAAAAGTGAGTTGACACATGACAAAACATCATAGGTTTTATTTAATCAAACTTCAATTCCACTTTTGCAGTCAATACGGGAACGTACTGTTTATAACATTAATGTTTAATAGGGTCGTCAGGAACTGGTTTGATAAGTTATTTCGTAAAATTATACCATCGGCAAACTGAGATTTTTAACATAACGTAAAACTTTTTGCTTACTCAATAATGCCTAAAATATACAGTTTCTTCTGCAGATTGGAACACGTTTACAACACACAGTTCACGTGCCATATCACCATTATTCAGGAGATTCGTGCTTGACGACACTAGCACACACAATCCTTAGTTTCTTTCATACAATCTTACTGATTGGTAGTTTTCGGCAGTATATCTTTTAAGTATGGTAACCATTCATGATTGCACGGAATAATCTCTGTCTTTCTCCAATCGACAATTCGTTCCGTGCGCCAAACTTGCTCTTGGAATGCGTACACAATCGCAATTCACCAGCGGCTGTTTACGACATTGCTCTCAGATTCTATAGTGGAAGTGGGGAAAATGACTTACTAACTGATAGATGTGGCTTTAGGTTATATGAATTAGTTAAATTAACTGATTGCGACTTAACTGATAATGAAAACTGGCAACTGATTATATAAAATTATACTGGCATCTGAAACAACGGAACTGAGATGAAGCTGATGTTCCAAACAGAAAAATAATATAATAAATACTTTTTTGACTGTAGCACTTGAAACAGCCATGCAAAGCATGGTCCATAGTATAATTTACGTAAATATTCATAGCGGTGAACAAATTTCTGAAAGATTCTATTAAGTTTTATTGACAGTTGATTAAAATACAGTAATTAACAAATAATATTCAAGTTTAATACTACTTAAATGCTACACACAACACAACATTAATTAACCTAAATTCAAAACAAAACCGTGTAAACTCAGTTTGTTGCTCCACAAAGCATCTGGTCACGTACACACTATTCTAAGACTTCTTGACTGTAGCTTTTTCACATCTTACCGTTGAATTAAATTTATAGTTATCACAGTATCCTTGAAATGAACGAATCTTAATCTTGAAAAGATAGTAATCTGAGTTTTTTTTATAATTTCCTTCAATTACAATTTTGGATACTGCCACCTGATGAGTCTGTTTTTCTCCATTGGAGTTACCAGGTGTCTGTCATGTTAGAGTATTTGGAGGCAGTAACATGGATTGAGAACATTTCTTACTTCTTGAAAAAAGAATAATGTTATCAATATGGAGAAAAGCCGAACCACAAAACAAATTTACTGAAGAAAGATACAAGGCTCATTTATTTAGAGAAGATAGCATACGACATCTATAACAGAAGAGGCTTGATAAAGAAATTGGAGATGTAGACATACATTATAATATTAACTATGACACTGATTATTTAACAAAGATTGTGAAAAAATGCTATGTTCTGGGCAGATGCAATGTGATGTTGTTTACTTCAGGCTGTAGATTGATGTTATAAGAGCTGTAAGACGATGGCGCGCAGGGAACAGGGAGGAATTCTGCCATGACGTTTAGGGGGAACCTGGCGTTCACCTAGAGTGATTTCGGGAAACCATGGAAAACCTTCATCTGGATGGCAGGACGGGGATTGGAACCCTCGTTCTCCCGAATGTCAGGCCTGTGTGGTAGACCTACCTCTCTCCCAAGGCTGATAGACTACTCAGTGATAAGTATTAATTATTCGCATCAATTATACGATTTAAGAATGGCGCTGCAAGAATATGTAAGTGGTTACGTCCAGGGAACTAGATTATAATCTGTTGGCTCAGTTGGTTGGGGTACCTTGATGTTGCCTGACTTGCTGGTTCGGGTGGTCGAAGAAAGTTTAATCATCAGGACTTGGCTGACAGGGTAGGAGAGGTGGTGGTGAACACTTACTAATCACCAGATTGTGCGTCAAAATCCCAGACCTCTCCGCAGTGCATACGACACTGTTGATGGGGATATTAATCCTGGCGGCATCGTAATACTGGTGTCTTCGTAAAAGTATGCCTGAAAGGGCCAGCACAGGGTTTCACCCTTTTCAATCTTTTACGCACAACGGCCACACCACCACAGTCACACACACTTAAAATAACACTTATGAACACTGTCACGCTTCGTGAGGCAATTGGAAAGAACCCCACTTCATTGTCTTCCCAGGAGTTTCCTATGGATGGGTAAACACCTCCATGGTAACAAAATCCCCTCGGCTGTCCAGCCGGATAGTGGTGTAAAAACACGACGTTTCGACAGCTGACTCTGCTGTCTTCATCAGGTTTCTTGTGGTTGTCCTCAGCTTACTGTCTCTGCATCGACCTTTCCAGCTAAAGGTATAAAGGAGGTTCGATGGGCGCCCATGCCAGTCGAGGCAGTCAGCCGAGGACAACCACAAGAACCTGATGAAGACAGCAGAGTCCGCTGTCGAAACGTCGTGTTTTTACACCACTATCCGGCTGGACAGCCGAGAGGATTTTGTTGCATCGATACGCCGGGAAAGTCTCCACTCACGCACCTCCATGGTAACCACCTATCCTAGGATACAGGTACGTTATCCCAGTAAGAAGAATAATATCATGGTTTAAAAAAGATTTAAAAACCACATTTTAGCCTCTAATATTATACGCCAGGGCCATTGGATTTGACTGGAATTTGCTACTTTTTTAAATTACGAATAATAGCAAAGCAATGTTGACAAATCAAACTGGAAGTGGGCAGATTACAAGACCTTCATAAGAAACATAACTGAGAAGACATTGTAAATGTATGTTGACTGAAAATCTGGGAAGGAATTTCAAATAAAGAAGAATGAAACACATGGAAGAAAGAAATGGTTAAAACGAGTAAAGAAACATTGTTCATTTGGAGGGAAGCTGGCCGTAAACAATGGATCACATGCTAAAACATTAAGGAAAAAGTACGAAAACGGCGATGATGTTAAAAGAATCTATATATGCCATACTTTAGAAATGAGAATAATATTTCTACAATAGAAGAGTGAAGAAGCAGTGAAGGAAATGCTGTAAGTAGGATTGATGCGACATGTTGGAATATTAAACAGAATTTCTGGTAATGATAATAAGACTTATCAATAAGCTGAGCTGAGGGAAAGACAACTGCGAAGAAAGAGCAGACAGAGGAAATGCGCAGAGATAACGTATGACCAGGTTAACTCGAACTTAAGTGTGTTGTTAAAGGAGGAAACTATTTATGCTGATGGATGGATGAGAAAAAATTTAAAGACAAAATTTAATATTAAAAATAGAAAGCAGAAACGAAATAATAGTATAGAGATCCTATTGATTCCTTCCATAAATATTTACATTTTTAGCCGACAGCCGACCATGCTTTTAAAGTATCCAGACTCCCACCCTTCACCTCAAAGTTACAACAAACAGAATAACACAAAACTCATTTCAACAAATGCTTACATGATTTGCCTTCAGGATTTAAATCCCTGGCAACAAAATAAAATCTGTAATACCTTGCATTTTCTAACCGTTGTTCGTATTTAGTTTATGTATATTTGGTTAGATCTTCCCGTGGCAGATGTCCCAGTGCCTTCCCTGCATGTGTTTAAACATTTTAATAGGCTTTACCCCTTATCAAACCGTAAAAATTATATGGTTATCTTGATGAGCTTCCACAAAGTACGAGAAACTCACTGGAGTTGTTTCAGTCTTCTTTTTATTACAAATTCCTTTATAACCCAATTCATGAAACGTTAAACTTTACTTTAATACCATTTAAAATTTCCTTTTACATTAAGTTAGATTCAATGATTACTTCTGTTATTTTTTTACGACCTGCCATAATCAACTCTCTCTGTTATGCCCTGCTTCCATTGTTCTTTTTTAACGTGTCGTGCCAACCTAAACACTTAATAAGTTGTCATATTAAAAATTACAGTAACATATTTCACGGGAAACAAGCCCGTTGCCTCTCAAACCTCAAGGTAATTAGAGGCGGGTAGGACTGGGGCAGGGCCTGCACCGCAGGCAGTGGTAGAGCTAAAAATGAAAGGTCGCCCATTTGGTCAGGGGCCCCAACCGGTTACGTCACTGCTAAGAACGCTCACCCGGGGCCCGAGAATCCTAGCACCGGTCCTGGACTGGGGACCAGGAACGGGAAGCAATTCGACGGAAACATCCCGGCATTTACCTTCAGCGATTTCGGAAAACCATGGACAATAAAAATCTAGATGGTCGGACGAGGATTTAAACGTACGTCCTCCCGAATAGCAGCCTCGAGCGTTACGGCTCACCTACCAGACTCGGTATGTGTCTAACATGTGTAAATTTCCGTGCTGAGAGCTGTTAAGTGTAGAGTGTTGTGTATATGAAAATGGAAAAAAGAAAAGAGCAAACTTCGTGCCGAGTCATTCAGATCTACCCTACCAAAAAATTCCACAAGAAGCACCAAGATTTACGTTATCATCCGATGGATAAATCATCATATGCCCTCACTCCTTACCATTTAACCCATGAGCAAATGTGAGATATCCTACCCTATTGTACCGACTAATGAAAATTTCTTCCACCACTCCATAGTGACTGCCAGACATCATTGTGTCACCGTGACCTCGGCTAACTAGGAGAATGTTTAGTGACATAATTCGCATGAAGACTGCAATTTCTTATCAGGAGATGTGTTAAACTCTGTATAAAGTAAAAGACGTGGATGTCTCCACGATTTGTGTGCCGATCTACTTCACTAAATATTTATCTAAAAATCTGCGACATTTTTCAACGCCGATTATTTCTTACACAGCACGTGAATTTCTTGATTTTTCAAAGGTTTTTGCTTAATACACGTCTCCCAAGCAACAAATTAGAAAATCAATGCGATAGCATTAAGTTTGCGGATGCTTTAAAGCAATAGTTACGCGCAGCAGGGAAATGGAAGGTAAAAGCAACATGCAATGTTGTTAAATAAAAGCGGTTAGCGTGTCAGTGTGTATGTAGGGCGAGCTATGAATGATTCAACTGGCTCTCCTTACGCAACGCAGAAAATGCTGCCCACCTGGCAAAGCTTAGCACATTCTTTCCCATTATCGTACCATTGTTATAGTAAACGATAGTGATACTAAAGATGGGAGAGTCCTCCAGAAACAAGTAGCTAAGTGAAAGTTTTGTATTCTGTTTACTGTTATGAATATTGGCATCATAATTCAGAAATTTAATCATATCTGAAATCTCTTTATAAATAAATTTAGTACCAAGCTACTACCGAGAGTGTAAACTGCCATACAGATAAAACTTTGGTTACTTTTGATTACTACTTTGGTTACAGTTAGGGGCTATCAGTACAATACGTACTTTCCGCGTAACTCATAAACCTTGTCGTAAGCACAAGATGTGACCGAAATTACCTGGCTTCTATGCATGTGCTTTGGAAAACAAGCTTGGTACGATTTTGATCTTGTTATCTGTTTTGCGAGGGGACCGTTATGGAGAACACTTTTTTATTTAGATAATCTCCAAAATTTCTACCTTCTTTTTTATGACACCGATCCAAGTGTGGGAATCAGATCCAATGCGGCCGGCCGCGATAGCGTAGGAGCCATAGTACTAGCTCCGTGTGCTGAAGGTCGCCGGTTCGAGTCCGGAAGAGGGCATGGGTGTTTAAGTGTTTTGTGTATGTTAATGTCGTGTCCTTCCTGTAGTGTCCATGTGTCCACACTTAGTAGCAACAATATACTGGAGAAACTAATACACTTTAAACGCAGATGAAGTCAATATGTCGCCTAATTTATTATCTGATATAGTAAGCTGAATCGGTTGTTTAGACTATTCAGTATAGCCTAAAATACGCAACTCTTTGTGAAAATTGCAACACTCAGCAGGAATGGTCTGAATCACTCCAAAATCGGAGGACGCTTAGAACAGTGGATTAAGTGATTAATTTACAGTGAAATGGCGTGTACGTAGGCCCAGAAGCGCGCTCTTTTGTGAGGTCTGACAGGTTAATTTTACGCCACGTTCAGTCGGTTCAGGGCAATCAAACGATTCGGAAACGTTAAAGAAAGTGTCAGTATGCATCGTCGACATCAAAGGTTTCAATATCAGTATGTGACTGAGTTCAAACATGGCAGAATGATTGGTCTCCGTGAAACGCGTTTGCGGCTCATACACGGCACGCAGCTACGACAGTGATGCATATGTGGACCAGTGGATCGGAGAAGGTCGTACACAGCGAATGGGTTTTGGCTCACACAATGTGACCACAGCAGGGGGTCACCTCCATCTTGTCCGCATGGCCATAAACGAGATGAAAGAGCAGAGGGGGTGAAACCGGGAGCCGGCCACTCATTCCTACTCTTCCGAAAGCGACGCACGATCACGGTGTAGCGGTCAACTGAGTCAACGGATCGTGCTGTAGTTAACTAATAGTTAGAAATCTGTAGACACAGAAAACACGGCAGTTAGGATGATTCTCTTAAAGTTCCACCACACTGCAATCGTCCATTGTGATTACGTTTTTGAGACATTTTCCGTGATCAGCTATCTCCTAAAAACTACGCTATACCACAATACTTAACATTTAGAATACAGCTTTCACTGTTAACAGACAAATATCGGCACATATGCCCCCTTCCTTTTGTGATACGTGACATGGAATTCATCTGTGACTCTAAAGAAACTGAACATTAATATAATCAACATTAGAAACAAACACTTTGAAGGCCCTGCATTGGAAAAAGTTTGATTATTTGAAAAAAATACAGGGGAAAAAATGTGAATTGTTTAATGGCAATAATCGACTCTCTAGATATACGATACTTTTGTCAATATTAAAACTAATACTTTTCTTTAGTTTCTTGCAAGGCAACCGGCACACATCTTGTGATATGTAGTTGTTTCTAACTAATAGCAATAGTGAAGATTGCTTTCTACAACGTCACAATTGCAAACACTGAAAAAATATGCCAGTTCTCGCGGCATTGAGCTTTTGTCCTGATAACGGGGAAATCACCGCAAGTCCCATCAAGAATCTAGTGAGTACGCTGGCGTCATTTGCTGGTTCTTCCCCGCCATCTTGTATGATTCGTTACCCGAAAATTCTAAGAGCTTTAAGTATTATTATTCCGGATGTATCGGAAGCAGTGAAACACATGAAAACAAAAAAATTATTATACACTACCACATAGAGCCAGGATTTTATAAAGAGATACCATGATCTGAAGTAGATCTAAAAGATTTAAACTTGAAATATTATATTAAAAAACAAAACTTTTTGCATAACAATCCCCTCACCAATCATGAGATACACACCTCATTATATTTTCTTTAACTTTATTCAAATTTAACAAATGAACACTGGTATCAATTAATGACTTACAACTAACCGATCTGGTGACTAGTGGTTAGATTAATATGCCTGGTGGAAGGTATGGTTTGTTGCTATTGAGAAATGGCAGTCAATAACTACTTTTCTTGAATACTTTAATACCCGTAATAATTATATGATTACAGCTTGTAGGCCTCAGTCTGTAAATTTCTTCTTTAAGCATATTGTTTCCAGCAAGAATTTTAATTTCTGATACTTAGCTATAGTTGAACTGAGGTTTATATCCACGTAATGAATTGGATTTATGAAGCTGACAATCAGATAATTTTAAGCTGTGACAGAATATGCCACGAAGTTAGGGACGATGCTGTTCTCTACCTATACTTTCTGCTCAGACATTTATAACTCTTTTGTGAATATAAAAAATATATCTATTCTCCCTCCTATCACGGCGATATGGATTTTTATGATCGAGATGTTCGAATCATCCCTGTCAATAACTA
>JARYHS010002604.1:0-11155 GCA_031002005.1 Vandiemenella viatica
GAAAGTTCTTCTAATCTAGATGTTACATCGGGTGTACCTCAAGGAAGTGTAATAGGACCACTTCTTTTCTTAATTTTATAAACAATATCGGAGACAAAGTGAAAACCATTTTTAGATTGTTTGCTGATGACGCGGTTATTTATAGAGAAGTAAGGAATTCGGCAGATTGTTTAGAAATTCAGCGTGATCTGGATGTTATTTTGGAATGGTGCGTTGAATGACCACTTACACTAAATTGTAAAAAGTGCAAGACAATGAGCTTAACTAACAAAAAGAATCCAATGGTTCAGAAATATGAGGTAAACAGTTTAGTTACTGATATGGTCGATTCTATGAAATATTTGGGAGTAACAGTATAAAGGAACATGAAATGGGACTTACACATTAATTCGTTAGTAGGTAGAGCTAATTCTAGGCTGCGATTCCTAGGTCGAGTCTTGAAAAATTGCAATGAACAAAAAATGGAGAGAGCGTACAAATCTCTTGTGCGTCCACATGTGGACTACTGTTGTGCCGTTTGGGATCTATTTCGTAAGGGGTTGATTGACAGTATAGAGAAGAGCCACCCGATTCGTGACCGCTTGCTATAGTTCTTATGAAAGCGTCACAGAACTGATTAGTAGACTGGGCTGGGAGTCTCTGGTAGATAGACGATAAACGTTTCGTTTAAAGTTATTGGCGTACTCCCACTTTCACTTATGAGTGTAGTGAAATACTTCGTCCACCATCCTATTTGAGTCGGAATGACAGGAAAGATAAGATTATAGAAATAAGGTGCCGCACTGCTTCCTACATGAATTCTTTTTTTCCCTCGTACCATTCGCGATTGGAATGCACAGCTAAGAGGTTAACTTTGGTGCTGAGCACCCTCTGCTACCCACAATTTTGTGAATTGCTGAGTATATATGTAGATGTAGATGAGCATCAGAATATTATCTCTAGCTAGCCAAATTGCCAGACCTCAACATAACTGAACCGTTGTGGGGAGTTTTAGAGCAGAGAATAAGGAGCAGATTTCCACCTCCAACATCATGGAAGCAATTGGCGGATGCTTTGGTACAAGAATGGGACAACATTTCGTTTGAAACTATTCAGACACTCTACGAATCTATTCCGCGAAGAATTGTAGCTGTTCTAAAAGCAAAACTTGGCCGCACACCATATTAATAAATCAATAGTATGTAAATGTCAGCTAGTCATTATTTTGTCCAACCCCTGTATATAAAGTTATTTATAATATTTGGTTTTTTTCAGTTGCGATGGGTGTTTCTCTGATCTGGTGGGGTAGTACTAAACATCCTTCGCAGCCCGAACTTAAGCATTTCTTACTTCTGTCTCCGTCGTAGCTCAGTCATGGTGTAGGTGTCAAAACGATGAGATCAGCATTAGGTTTTATAAATAAAATCTATCGTCAACGACTGCGAAAAATGGCTTACAACCAGATTAATAAAAGTCTCCTACATCCTTAAAGTATTGCTTCATGCTCATATTTTACCGAAGAGTGGCAATTTTTTCTACCTGTGATCCTGTTTACGGATAACTTTCATTATGAGATAACCGTGTTGTCTGATCTCGGGGTTTTAAGATTCTTGGCGTCTTGTACGATTGTATACAGTAAAAATTTATGTTTAAACATCCGCATCAGATATTTCATTGCGTACTGTGATTGCGACTGTTGTTTAAAGCAAAGTATTATTACTGATAACGGTTCCTGCGATGGAGATGGAATGTTCAGGTATTTTAAAGATAGCTATACAAGGACCTTTCGCTAGTCAGACGCACAATCCATAAGATTGATTGAGATATCTTTATTGGAAGTTTATTTTGGCTTCTTAGTGAAACTGCCGTTCTACAATATAACAGTGGAATACATTTCAAACGACGCACTGAGGCAACGGCCGAGGGAGAAGCAACAGCAACTAATCATGTGGATACAGATATTGAGCTGCCTCACACTTGCTCCGTTTCTGACTCGTCGCGAATAACTCATACATATTTAACCTCTCATACCATTTTCCTGTTTATAAATCAGCCACAATTGTGAAAAACAGATGAAATAAAAAATTTGAAATCCAATACTGCAAACAATCCACCTTAATGATTCTTGGCTGTCTGGGTGACGCCGCGTCATGATTCGTGTAGCCGACGTTTCGACCAACCTTCTGTGGTCTTCTTCCAGGGCAGAACTGCAAGATATTTGAGTCATCTAAATAATGTTCTTTTTCTTTCTTAAAACGTTAAAAAAATCTTAATTGGCATAATTATTTTATACTTCTTGTAAAATGGTTGTTGTATGATAGTTCAATCTGCTAAAGAGACCATTGTGCATATTAAACATGTAGTAAAAAAATTATGATAATGGCATAGGCAGAATAAATATAAGTAATATTTTTTATTTCGCTAATTACAAAAATTGTTCAAAATTACTACCAGTTGCTCTTATGCACGCCCTAAATCTTTTAATACATGATCTTTTATTCGACCATACCATAAAAACATAATTTTAAAAGGAATGTTAAACAATTACACCATTTTAAAATTTGCAATAACGAAGAATTTTTTTAATGTGATTGGCAAAATCCGCTTACTACTTTTTTTTTGCACCACAGGCTGTCAAAAAAAAAGAACATTGTTTTTATTTAGATGACTCAAACATCCTTGAGTAAATTAAAAAAAAACTGGTTTCAAAAATTCTTAATTTGTAGAAATGGCATGGAATAAACTGAACAAAGTCACACGTTTAAAAAATCAATGTCTCGAAAATGGTGAGACTTTTACTAAAATAAAATTTTGCAGGATTATCCTTTCATTCCTGGACGCCCTTTACATACGTTTGACAGCGTGGTGTGTGAATGCAAGATTCGGCTGATCCTGCCTTTAGAATCTACCGGAAGAGACAAACCGAAAATTACGTCCACTGATATAATTATTTACCGACAGAGCTAAGTTGAAAATGAACATACTTCTTTAATTAATAGTAGCAGCAAGGGACAGTTTAAGCGGTTAACTGTGTTTAAAACAGAAACCGAGGCTCAATCTCCGTTCAGATATCAGTTACCTGGGATATCCACAGTTCTTTGCTGAGATGGGAAAGCATTAAATATAGCGGTTGTGTAATGTGAAACACATGTCGGTTTCGAAATGAGATCACAGTTACGTGGGCGAACAGAGAGGGTGTTTAGTCACTTCCAAACCAACGATCTTTTCTGTTTTTTTTTAATTTAATTGCAATGGAGCACAGGCTCCGGTGGCAATTTCCCTACACAGCTATCTTCCCCCTATCCTGCACCCACCTACATTTGCCCTCTACAAATTTTTTCTTTAAATTCCTTCAAAGTTTTCGGTAAATTATTCATCGTTTCTTTTGGTAACTCATTCCAATCCCTGACACCCTTACCTAAAAAAGAGAATCTTCCTACACCCTTGTGCCTGAAATCGAGTGCCAGCTTGTGGTCATGGTCATCTTTTCCCTTCCATGCACTACTTTTCATACCTACTGCAATATCTTTCCATGCCTCATCACCAGTATATGCCCTGTACACTCCCATGACCCTCCTCATCCTCCTCCTGTCTTGCAATGAATCCCATTCCAGCTCCTTTATCATATCCGTCACTGATTGCATTCTGCGATAATTTCCAGAAACAAATCTAGCAGCCCTTCTTTGCACCCTCTCCAACTCCTGTATTTGATACGTAAAATGAGGGTCCCATACTACACTACCATATTCGAGCAATGGTCTGACCAAAGTTTTGTAACCCAATTCCTTGACTTCTCTCGTACATCCCCTCATAACTCTCTCCAACAAGTGCAGAACTCTGAAACCTTTTCCTACCACCTGTCCTATGTGTCCTGCCCAGTTAAGTTTGTTATCAAAAGTAATTCCAAGATATTTGCATTTCAAGTCTTCAGCAAGCAATTCTTTCCCCACCTTATATTCATAATTAACCTTTTGTTTTTTATTTGTGTATCTAATAAGCTGACTCTTCTTTGCATTTATCTTCATTCCATGTTTACTAACCCAATTAGATATCCTGTCCAGATCACCCTGCAACTGTTTACAATCCTCTATCGTTTTGATTCTTTTATACAGCATTATGTCATCTGCAAACAATCTAATTTCAGATAGTAAACAGGCAACACAATTATTCATTAGAATAATGAATAGCAATGGTCCCAATACGCTACCCTGTGGCACACCCATTTTTACTTCCACTTCTTTTGATACTACATTTCCTACCCTAACTTTCTGTTTTCTACCTTTTAAAAATTCTTCTACCCAGCAAATCACTTTCTTATCCACTCCAATGGTTTTTACCTTATTTACTACCATTTTATGGCTTACTCTGTCAAACGCCTTAGACAGATCTAGTGCTACACTATCAATTTGGCCTCCCTTGTCCATTTCATCTGAAATATCTTGCATATATCCCACCAACTGAGATTCGCATGAATATCCTTGCCTGAAACCATGTTGCCTGCTTGAAAACCAATTACGTTCCTCACATATATTTCTGATGTGGTTGCATATCAATCTTTCCATTAATTTACCTACCACTGATGTCAAACTGATTGGCCTGTAATTCTCAACTCTATTTCTCACCCCTCCCTTATGTACCGGTACTACTATTGCACTTTTCCAGTCCTGTGGTAAGCAGCAAGTGTCTAGACTCAATTTAAATAATATTTCAAGATAAGGTACAATGTCACATCCGGCTATCTTTAAGATATCTGTAGTAATATTATCTTCACCAGCCCCTTTATGTTTTTTCAGCTTTCTTATTTCCTTCATGATTTCCTCAGGATGGATATCAAATTTTTTACTATCGTCATTTCTAATTGTGTTGTTAAGCTCGTTCTCCGAATTAGACCCTCCTGTTTCTGATTCATTTTCCCTAATGCTTTCTCTGAACCAGTTACTTAAAATCTCTGCCTTTTTCAAATCGTCAGTAACTTCTTCTCCATCCTTATCTATAAGTGTCTCTACATCCTCCCTTCCCCTCAGTTTCCTGATATAGCCATAGAAATTTCTAGATGCATCAGTCAATGGTCCCCCTGCACTGACAATACTCTTCATAAACCCATCTTTGGCCATTTTCTTTGCTGTTATTAAGTCCTTGTTTAGTTGTTTTAAATATTCCCTACTACCCTGCTGTCTCTTAACTCTGTTATGTTCTTTTCTTACCAACCTCTTTAACCTCCTCACTTCCCTATTATAGTACATAGGATCTCTACTTCTCTTTATTTTTTGCTTTGGAATAAATTTTTCTTTCCCCTTTATAGAACTATCTTCGTACACTAGCGACATCTATCACAGAAGCTTTTAAATGTATTCAATATATCTTTAATGTTGTAAAATATTTGCAATAAGCCACATGGTTATGGAATATATTACGGAATGCCTCCACGAAATTAAATATTTAACCGAAGAAAGTAGAGAATATGATTATTTTCTCATAAAGTTCTATAAAGTTATACGGATCACGGGTCATTCTTGTATTTCAGAAATTTTTCAAAACAGCCCTCCTTTTTCCTTAAGCGTTTTTGGTAAATTATTCATCACATTGTTCCAATCCCTGAGACATTAACCACCAACAGAAAATGTTCCCACTTCCTCAATCATGAAATCGAGCGCCAGCTTGTGGTCATGGTTGCCTTTCTCCTTTCATGCACTATTCCTAATTCTTTGACCAATATCTTTCCAAGTCCCATCACTCACATATTCCCTGTACATTCCCAGCACTCTCTTTACCCTTCTACTTTCATTCAATGACTCCTAATCCAACACTTTAATCATATCACTGGGTCCTGCGATAAATTGCAAAAACAAATCTATCTGCTCTTCTTTGCACACCCTCCAACACCTGTATTTGTTAATGAAAACGTGGGTCCCAAACTACACCACCATATTTAACCATTGGTATGACCAAAGTTTTGTAACCCAATTCCCAACCTTCTCTGGTATGTCCTCTCAACACCCTCTCCAGTAAATGAAGGATTTGGTAACCTTTTATTACCACTTGCCCTATGTGCTCTGCCTACTTGAGTTTGTTATCAAACGTTGCGCCAAGACTACTATTATTATTGTATGCCAAATACAAACAAAAAATATGTTAATCAGATAACTATATCTCGGGATTCAAGCCATCTTCTGGCATTTGGTCCAGCTTGATGCAGTGCGAGCCTTCTTGCTGGACAGTCAATTACAATATGACCAGCGGTTTGGATACATCCACAGTCACACAGCGCATCTTCATGAAGACCCCACTTCTTTGAGCTTGCATTGCACTCTCCGTGACCTGTGCGAAATCTATTCAGTTGACACCAAAAACATCCAGGCAAATCAACCCTGGTACACAGATTATGGGATCTTTTACAAGCCCACAACTGTGTGAGCTGTTGGTTTCCCACTCCTTTCTCCAATCTTCATCATATTTGTATTATTTCTATAAGGTGTTTTTTTGTCACAAGCTATTATCTCCCTTCATACTTAGCCGAAATAAATGAATGAGGTGTCATTTTAAAGCTTATGGTCTCCACTTTGGTCACATCATAGTTTAAGAAAGGAATTTTTCGGAATTCGACCCTTAAAGGACAAAAGTTTCAATTTTACTAAAATGCTGTTTTTGTGTTACGAGTCATTTATCTCACCGTATACCTATCTGAAATCGTTTAATAATTTTAAAGATTAAGATCTCCGCTTTGGTGACATCATACATTAAGAAAGAAATTTATATGCATTCTTCCCTTAAAGGGCAAAAGTACCAATATTTTTGCGAAGCGTTTTTGTGTCACAAGTCATTAACCTCCCTTCATATCTAACCGATATAGATAAATGAAGTAGGATTATGAAGTGTAATGTCTCCGCATTGGTGACATCATATATCAAGATTGTATATTTTTGGAATTCAACCCTGGAAAGGAAAATGTTTCAATGGTTCTACAACGCATTTTTGTGTCACGAGCCATTTATCTCACTTCACACACAGATATAGATAAATGAGGCATCAAATTAAAGATTAAGGTCTTCACCGTTGTCACATTATAAAAAGAATTTTTCGTAATTCGACCCTTGAAGGGCAAAAATATCAATATTTCTAAAAAAATTTTTTTTGTCTCGAGCCATTTATCTCCCTGGAAATCGATAAATGAAGTAGGATAATGAAGAGTAATTTCTCCGCATTGGTGACATCATATATGAAGAAAGAATATTTTTGGAATTCAACCCTTAAAGGGAAAAAGTTTCGATGGTTCTACAACGCATTTTTGTGTCACGAGCCATTATCTGCCTTCCTATCAAACCGATATAGATAAATGATGTATCAAATTAAATATTAAGGTTTCCGCCGTGGTCACATTATATTTTAAGAAAAGAATTTTTGTAATTCCATCCTTAAAGGACAAAAATGTGTTTTTTTGTGCCTCGAGTCATTTTTCTCAATACATATCTAACCGAAATCGATAAATGAAATAGGATTATGAAGCGTAATGTCTCAGCTTTGGTGAAATCATATATTAAGAAAATTTTTTTTTAATTCAACCCATAAAGGGAAAAAGTATTAATGGTTATTCAACGCATTTTTGAGACGAACCATTTATCTCCATTAATATATAACCGAAATAGATCAATGTGGTATCATTCTAAAGATTAAGGTCCCTACTGTGCTCACATCATGTTTTAAGACTGGATTTTTTTTCTGAATTTAACCCTTAAAGGGAAAAATATCAGTATTTCTAAAAAAAAAAAAAAAAAAAAAAAAAAAAAAAAAATTGTTTCTGGAGTAATTTATTTTAAAAAAATTGATAAAAGAGGTATAATTTCAAAGAATGAGATCGTAAGGCATTCGGTTGGTTACACAATATTTTAAGAAAGGAATTTTTCAAAATTCGATCCTTAAAGGGCAAAAGTATTAATATTTCTACAACGCATTTTTCTGTCCCGAGCCATTTATCTCCCTTGATACTTAACCAAAATCAATGAATAAGGTATCGTTTAAAACATTAAAATATCCTCTTAGGTCACATCATATTTTAAGAAAGAACTTTCTCCACAGTCAACCCATAACGGGCAAAAATATCATCATTTCTAAAACTTTTTTCTCTACCTCGCTTGATGCCAACCCGAAATCGATACACGAGTTATCATTTTAAAGACCAAGGTGTCCGCTTTGGTCAAACCATATTTTATAAAAGGATTTTTTTTTAATTCTTCCCTTAAAAAGCAAAAGAATCAGTATTATTTCTACAACGTGTTTTTTTTTTTACCATTCATTTCCTTAGATACATAACCGAAATCGATAAATTAGGTAGAATCGTAAATTAAGAAAGAATTTTTCGGAAGTTGATGATTAAAGTAGTCGTGCGTATGAGACAGTTCAGAACCAAGTCCCTAAGTTGCAGCAGCAGATATCACAGAGATGTCAATAAACTGATTTTTATACAATAAGTAGTTCCTCGGATATTTTTTTCTGTTACGGAAACATTTTTGTCTTGCTATACAATTCCAGTGTAAACATTTTACTCGCACAGCAAACATATCACACAGATGTTGATATGCTGCGTGCATTGTGTTCAGATTGGTTGTATTCTGTTAAGGCCAGTGACAGTTTGTCGTAGTTACAGTGTGTTTTAAATTTTCCTAAAACTATTTGGTAATATGTTTTGATGCGTACCTATTACATTAAACAAATAAATATTTGCTACAAAAGTGAGGTTTTACTTTTCATTATATTACAAGCATTCAACCTCATTATTCATCATATTTTACTAGCGAAATTTTCGCACGGGTCCTCTAGTACAAGTTAAAATTGTTATTTCTAAGCTTGACTGCTTCCATGTAGGCAGGTCTCCTTGATTTTAATAGTGTGCGAGTCAGGTGAAGAAGGTCACTATGCAGAGGAATCATTTTGTTTTCCTACACTCCTTCCAATTTTTTAAGCAATATCGATTTTCCTCCTCAATTGTAGTAGAGAAATGTTCGATAGTACAGGCAGCCGGCATACTGGGGTAGATCTAACGACACCGCTCACTATTCTAATAGCAGCGTTAAGCTGAATGTCAACTTTGGCAGTATGAGCACTACCAAGCCACGTAGAGAACAGTATTCTGCTGTGGATATGCCAAGCCAATGACTGCTCCTCGAAGAACGTGGACACCTGCATCCCTGACGTACCAGCTAGTTTCTTTACAATGGGTCTTCACTTTCTCTGCAGTGTTAGTAAATGCCGACGAAAACTGAGGGCTCGATCCAAGATAACTCCCAGATATCTGGAGTAGTCTTTGTGTTCTACTCTTCCAAGGGGTCCGAAGGTTGGTCTTATTCTGACATAGGTGAGCTGGTTTGAAAGGTGAAAGCAACATAACTCTGTCTTTGTCAGATTAGGTTTTAGTCTCCACTTGGATAAAAATACGTAGAGCTGTTTAAGACTATCAGAAAGTCTATCTTCACAAATGTGGAAGATCCTATCCTGAAAAGTAAATGTCATATCGTCGGCATATTGGAATTTCCTGCAATTTAGTTGAGGTATGTCCCAAGTAGTGCCTGAAAGGGGGCTGTGAGCCAGAACCCCGGACCAAAACACCCCATGTATTCCTTATGTACGGGGTTCAGTTGCCAGTTTTTGGACCACCCACGTCGCTCAGGTGTTCGCCAGTCGCGCGCCCGGCCGCGCAGGCGGAAGCCATTAGTCATGTCAACACCTGTCAACAAGGCCATTAGTCACCGCTCCCTTTGCAGCCGGCCGCCGCGCACAGCTGCGCCACACCCGGAAGCCATTAATTATCGCTCCCCTTGCAGCCGGCCGCCGCGCACGTGTGCTGCAGCCCCACCCGGCGTCAGTTTGCAGCCATGCCTCGTCTAGTGATGTTGTTTCTCCTCTGTCTACCAACTCAACGCTGGTGATACGAAACGTTTGACGATAGGGTTATCGTCTAAACACGAGTTTGAACCTGTTGTTGTTCTGGAAAAAGTGGGGCACAATAAAATTGTTTTAACATACTACGAATGGAACGTCCTGATCCAGGAATTGGACGTAGTGTCCGAGTTATTCAACGCCGGCACCGACAGCATCTCGCTTGGTGAGCACACCGTCTCCTGCCGAACGATTGCCGGGGTGAAGACTGTTTGTTTCCACCTCAATGACGATCCTGCCAGCGGCGTCTTCTTCGTGGAGGAACTTCGTCGACGCGCAGCCGGCCGTGACCAACGCCTTGACCGTCAAGCAGAAGTGGGGCTACTTGGTGGCGCGATATTATACAGAATTTGTGGACATTCTAGCTAATAAAGTGCTACGAGACTTCAATATGGCTACAGTGCAAAAACTGATTGACATGCACATTAACAATGTTCGTGTAGCGCAAGTGACACCCAGTTCATCATTGGATTATGCGCAATTAAGACTTGAACTCATTGCATATAAAATTTGTTAGTATCTGATGATGTAAATAATATTGTAATTAAGAATTATGAACCTGGATATGATGTTTGTGGACCTTATTAACTAAAGTGTTTAAATAAATAACACATTTTTATTTTATTTCTTATTTTTATTTCACCCACCATTGGGCAATTAAAAATACATTTTCAACAGCGCATATAGCGTTACAAATAAATGTCCTTTACAAAGTTTTATCAAATTATTTTTCTTGAGTTCATGTAGAGGCGGGCATCCTAAATCTTCTATATTGTAGCAGACTTTCTTGCGAATAATCTTCTGAAACCAACGAGCCTTCTCCCGTTCTTTAACGTAAATAATGGAGTCATCTTCATTTGTGATTGCATGTAGAATAGTACATAGTTTGCTAAAGGTTATACCAGCAGCAGTCCAAGGTATTCCATGGTAATTATTTATCAGCCATTTGACTGTTGGCTCATTACCTCCACGTGATGGTGAATTTACAGAGATGCAATGTGTGGCGATAATGTTGTCTGATTGCACTACACAGACGGCAACTTCTTTGAAGATAAACACTCCTTCTCTCGTCTTGAATCCTTGAGCGTCCAGGAAGATGGTCGGCATGATACTGGGTGGCAATGATGGGGCGCTATCTGGTTTTATGCGAGCTTACGCACAACACTTGTTAGCGGTACGTATTCCACAACACGGTCGTGAAGGATTAGGCAGTATGCAGCGGTGTAGGCTGGAAAATTGTCATGCT
>JARYHS010002605.1:0-11385 GCA_031002005.1 Vandiemenella viatica
ATTGATTCATCAGCAAATTCATCTCAAATTATAGTATATTAATAATCGTAATTTACTAGGTGAAGAGGAAAGGACCAAGCGCTTTCTCTGGTAACCTCATTTGATGAACGAATTTCAATCTAAAGTGCAAAATCTCCATTCCGCACTCAAACCATGTCTGTGACATAATTTGGAGATCTGGTATTGTATACTCTCTAGTGTCGAACGAATTTCGCTGGATTAATCCTATTTCCGGTCATCTCTACTCGGGCGAGCTGTGACCGCTAGAGCTTCCTCATGCACGGTAGACAAACGAAGGCTCGGCAATGCAGGAATAGTTCAGTTTTCTTAGCCCGTACCACACAATAACGATGTTACAGCAGAGAAAACAGAACAAGACTGGCGCACAGGCACTCTCGAAATTAGTGTATATCAGTGACCAGTATCAACATTATTTTTTTGTTTTTGTGGCTTTATGCCTAGTCGACGGCTAAGGTCATTAGAGGCGGAATGGGACTGGGGACAAGGAACGGGAGGAATTCAGCCATGACCTTTTTGAAGGAAGCATCCCGGCATTCGTCTGGAGTGATTTGTGGAAACCACGGAAAACCCAAATCTGGATGCGCCCGAGTAGGGAGGGAATAAGGAAGCTCTATAATCCCAATTTCCGGTCACGTGACACAAAATGGCGGCTTCCCTTCCTCTTTTCCCCTCCCCTCCATGACGTCACTTCCGGTTGGCGGGAAATTCAAATCTAGTGCAGTGTTGCCACATTGACGGCATGACTACAGCATATTTCAAATTAAACATATATAACTGTTATTTAGTCTTTATTCTAGCTGTTATTTCACTTATCTCCAACAATGTTACTCTGAAATCAGCGATATTATTTCCGATTGTGTCCTATGTGATGTAGATATTCCAGCTGCACAAATGTTGCAATGTAGCATATACACACATCCTGCCACCAGGTGTCTCCACCAAATAGCGCATGCCACGAGAAACTTCATCTGCGCATGCGCCGGCCAGAGATATTCCACTTCGCCTCGAAATCTTCTATCCTTGTCTTGCGGGGGAAAACCCTACCCTAAGGCATATTTGCACAGGTGTTGACATGTACGTACTTGCTCGGCCGACGAGACCCTGTTGCGACATGCGCGATAACTTGCATAACTGTCGCTAGGGAGCGACACACGGCAGAGCGTGATAGGCACTTGTCGCTAGATGGCGGGGGTGTCCCAATATGCGTAAAATATTTCGGTGTTTGCGTGAGCGGCTATTGTTTGCCCGGGAGTCCGACAGGTTACGAAATGGCTCCATTACAGAGCGATACAGCTTGGATGGTGTGTGTTTGCCAACCACCATTATGAAAGCATAGCTGGCTGCCTGGCTGGCGGACAAAGAAAGTAGGGCGTCAAACACAGCGTTCGTATGATTGCAGAATTTTGTACAGTCTCAGGCTTGCAGCGAATTTCGTGTGCAGTTGTTCAGGTGTCCTGCTATCGATAAGGAATTCAGGTTGCAGCCATATGCTCATTGCACTGCAAAACCGCCCCATCAGGATACATAGAAATATTTCAGCATTCACTTCGGTTCAAGAAGAAATTATTACGAGATGAGAATAATTATTATATGTCAATTTTCGTAGTACAAATCTAAGAAACATTTATTGTAGCCCAATCACTCGCCAGAATAACGTGTTTTCAAAACGAAAATCGAAAATTTTGTTTTCATTCTGGGTGAACAGAAAAACTGCTTGAGTCTTTGTATTTAATTAAAAAATAGACTATGTGAAAGGGTAACTTTTACGTTTAAAACGTGATAATGAACCATGGAATGTCCTGGCATAGCTCAAATTCACATCTATACAATGCAGTTTTGATATTCGAAATTGGCAGAGGGTGCTTTGCACAAAAAATAACTCTGTGTGAATAACAAGAGGAAATAAGCGTCAGTACGGTGGGATTCCAATATAATTAATCGTTAATGATAACTCGTGAATTTCTGTCACACCCCCATTATTTTAATATATTAAATTATATGCAATGAAACAAAGCGAGAATCCAACTAATGTTTTAAACTCAAACAAGTGATTTCCTCATGGATGTGTCTGCAACCTCGATGAACTTTGTGTATTTCTATGGCATTAACTTCCCTGTCCATTTTATCTGAAAAATGCCCACCAAATTAGATTCACATGAATATCGTTGCCTAATGCAAAGTTGCAGATGTGAAATCCAGTTTCTTTCCCTACAGACATTTCTGAAGTGATTACATGTTAATCTCTCCACTGATGTCAAACCAATCAGCCTGTAATTTTTTCAAGCCTATTTCTCAAACCTACCATACGTTATTCCTTTCAAAATTCATAGCCTCAAAATCCCATCAATGGTGAAATCCTTTCATTGAAACCGACAGATATTCACCGACGAAGGTAGGAAAAACCATAAATTCCGTTCATCGAAGCAGGCAGACATTAAAAATTAATTCACCGACGAAGAGACGGGGAAACAAACTCACTTTTCACATCATGTTGGATTCGTTATGAACAATATAATATAGCTCACGAGTGTCACCTACATTCCGTGTATTTTAAAGGATGTATTAAATTATGTGTAATGAAACACAGACACTTTTTGAACTCAAAGAGGCATTGAAGGGGTTTAGTGATGTATGTAAGTATAACCTCGATGAATTGAGAGCCTCTAAACTAAAGCAAAGTTGTCGATTTGAAAACCAGTTTCTTTTCCTACAGACATTTCTGAAGTGAATACATGTTAATCTCTCCACTGATATCAAACCAATCAGCCTGAAAATATTTCAAGCCTATTTCTCAACCCTACATACTTAGTCTTTGGACAAGAAGCCACTTGAAAATATTTGTGACAAAGTCTTTCCCACACCAAAGCTAGAAAAAATCAAAGTTTCCAGTTTGACCATGGCAAAGCTCATGGAATGCAGTGAGGGAAGAAAGAATTCATATTAGCATCAGTACGTCGCCTTATTTCTCTAACTTATCTCTGCTGCCATTGGTATAAAATATTTAATCACACTCGTAATTGTTGCCATCAAGGTCAAACCTTTGTCGTCTGTCAATCCAGACCAATCTATGTATCAATTCTGTTATGCTTTCGTAAGCAATCACAAATTGAGTGTCCTTAGCTGTACTTTGTCTAAAATTCCAATCAATCCCTTGTGACACATCAGTGATTGACACCTTTAACTGTATTTTACAGCACAGCACGTATGTTCCAGGAACGAAATACGTCTGTTAATCTTACTAATTTCACCAATGTCGAATCGAAGTACGCCAGTCCTATCTGATAAAAATCGAGTCACGCTAAGCACAGAACATGCCTGAGAGCATCGACTGTGACCAAGGTGGAGATATAGAAAATTTACCCACTCCCTTATAGAAGAAATCCAGTGCCAGCTTCTACTGATATTCTATTCCTAATTCTTTCACCAAGATCCACCCCTAGCCTCATCGCCAACGTACCCACAGCACTTCCTCAAACCACCTTCTGTTTTCCAATGATTCCCAATCCAACCCCTGATCAGTTACAGACAGGGTTACCTTCTGTTCGTGCGTTAAAGTAAACCAAAAATTCAAAATTCGCAAAGTCTTCTGCTAATCAGTAGCCAGGTACCAAAATGTTCATTTAAGGTGGTTCTACTGCAGTTTTCCAGGAAAATTCTCCCCTTTTCAAGGAAATTATTTTTCAATAAATCAGGACCCGGGGGAGTTCTCCATTCGGTTTAAAATGTTCCCATCTAACGCCAACCTTCGGATTCAGGACCAAGTCTGACATTTGTTTGTAATTGCATGCTTTGTTCAAATAATCACGATAAAGTTACCATAATGCTCTTAGCTAACTGATAGTTTCTTGGTCATCAAACAAACATCATACCCCACATTTTCATAGAAGATCCCCACACATCGACAAGTATCCAAACGTTACCATAGGTTCTATTACGCCTAAGAAAGTGCGCACACCTGAACTATCGTAAATTGTTAGGTCAAAGTGGGTGTTTAGATATTTTTTCCACTCACGCCTCATCACCTAAAGTCTAGTGCGAGATTGTGGTCATGGTCAACTTAGGCTCCATACACCACTCAGAATTATTCCACCAATATCCATTCTAACAGCATTATACGCCACCTGCAGCCCCTCAACACTCTTCCTATCTTCCAATGACATCCATACTCCACCACACAAGCAATGGTCTGACTGTGGGTTTGTACCCAAGTCCTTCGTTTCTCTGGGACATCACCCCTCTCTGTTAAATGATTTTTATGTAGTGAGAATCAAAATTCACATGCCAACACAAACGGCAGTAAACTGTAAAGAGCACATCGAAATGGGAGATTGTCTAAGCCCTGAAACAATGGTTAGAAGCACACGTTGATAATTCTATAACCATATATTTTAGACTCAAATCCACAGAGGAATGACACATGCACACACTTGTACATGCATACAGCGAGGTCGACAGAACTAACAGCAAGCATCACGGAAACGATGAAGTGGGGGGCAGAATTGTCCGTTACAACTGATTAACTGGACAGAACTATCGTTACAAAAATCATCAGACAGACGAGTTACTTACGCTTACATGCACAAGAGAGACGCAGATACACATGTCCAAGACTACACAACTACCGGTACCAATCACGGAAACAAAAAAGTGGTGTAGTACTCTCTTGCCTCATGACTGGCTGAAAAGCAGAAGTCTCCTTACATATCATCAGCCTGGCGAGATAGAAGATGTGCAAAAGATGACATGTTTTCACCATAAACCTAAGTGTTTATACCATAAATAGTGTTCATCGCGCCCCAGTTGATTATATTTACCATCAACACGTCTCTCCCACAACAGCAACCCTTTCTACCATTCAGTAAAAAAGTGACGCAGGTACCATGAGTTGCAATAGACACTTGGCTATCAGATCTCACCCACAAATCCATACATCTCAATACACTAGCACAAACAAACATAAGTGGAGGGGGACAGCAAAAATCATTCGTCCAGACAGACGTGTTTATAGAAGGTATCACCATATTTACACATACAGACACAGAGAGAGACGCACAAACACTCACATTTCCATGCCTTCAGCGAGCTAGACACAACAACCAGCCCCAATTATGGCGACGAAAAAGTGGGGTAGAACCCCCATGGCTCATAACTGACCAAAAAATCATCAGTAACATATGTTCCAGGCACCATACTCTTCACATCAACATCATCTCATTTATTTCACACTACAGACCTCACTACCATCCAGTATCATGTGTGCTAGGTACAAAACTGTTCACATCAGCACCAACACGTCTATCCCACACCTAAGCTTTTTCTGCCATTCAGTAACATGTCCCCCATGTACCACGAGTAGCAGTAGACACTTGGTCATCAGACAGATATCATAACTCCCATATTCATACTAGGTCTCACCCACAAATCCATATGTCACCTCACACAAGCATAAGTGCAGGAACAGCACATCATACATCCAGACAAACGAGATAAAGGAAGGTATCACATTTACGCAAAAAAACACACAGAGATAGAGACGCATACACACGTACATTTCCATGCCTACAGCGATCTCGACTCAACAACTAGCCCAATCATGGCAACGAAAAAGTGGAACAGAACACCCATGACTGGCCAAAAATCATAGAAAGACACACATACACACACACACACATGTCAATGCATTCACACAGTTCCATTCATCACCACACATAACTGGAGGAAAGAGACTGAACATGCTAGATCCAAACTGAAGAGTTACAGGATGTGTGAAGTTTGAAATCACAGCCACATCTCTCCCACACCGCAACCCTTTCTGTCATTTAGTAACATGTGACCCAGGTACCATGAGTTACAATAGACACTTGTCTATCAGACGGATATCATAACCTCCATATTCATACTAGGTCTCACCCACAAACCCATACGTCTCCACACAAGCACAAACATATGGGAGGAACAGCAATTCATACGTCCAGATAAATGAGTTTAAGGAAGGTATCACCATACTTACGCATACAGACACAGAGAAAGACGCACACAGACACATATATCCATGCCTACAGCGAGCTCAACACAACAACCAGCCCAATCATGGCAAAGAAAAAGTGGGACAGAACCCCCATGGCTCAAGACTGACAAAAAAAATCATCATTAACATGTGTTCCAAGTAACAAACTCCTCACATCAAAATCATATCATTTAACTACACTACAGACCTCTCTGCCATTCAGTATCGTTGGTAATATGTACAAAGCTGTTCACATATAACCAGCCCAATCATGGCAAAGAAAAATGGGACAGAACCCCCATGGCTCAAGACTGACAAAAAAATCATCATTAACATGTGTTCCAAGTAACAAACTCCTCACATCAAAAATCATATCATTTAACTTACACTACAGACCTCTCTGCCATTCAGTATCGTTGGTAATATGTACAAAGCTGTTCACATGATCAGCACCACCTCTATCCCACACCACAAGCCTTTTCTGCTGTTCAGTAATATTTGTCCGACGTACCACGAGTAGGGTCCGACCGAAGGTTCGGCTTCGGCTTCGGCTTCGGCCACCTTCGGCCAAAAATAGGACCTTCGGCCAAATTTAGCCGAATGTTTGGCCGAAGCCGAAGGTTTACATCCAGCCCCTGAAAATGAACCAACTTTTACGAATACCGTCACATAGCGCGCCAACAGACGATACATCATAAAAATCAGTGGGAAGTATATTGTGAAACCAGTGTTAAATACCAAAGCATGATCATTTACAAAAAAAAAAAAAAAAATTCTTGTATGCGCCCAAAGATTTTACAAAAGAAGTTTAACAGTCTACTTTGCGCGATATCGTAGAAAAAAAGTAGCGCCACCATGGCCCGATAATCACCCGATTTCTTTGCGGATTAATGTATTACATGGAACTGGTCATTGTAAACATGTTTCTGTACAACCTCGTTGAAGGAGAAGGACTTCGCAGACTTAATTTTACTGATCCTCAAACTCGACCCTAGTACAGACAAAAGCGAGAGACTTATTTTAGAGAAAGTCTTTAATGCCAGCTAGGTACGAAAAAGAAAACAGTAAGGTTGCATTGGTTTAGAAAAAGGCTGAATGGATCAGTTTTTACCACGAAGATATGAAGTGATAAAGCAAACACGTTTTTGAGACCGAGTGTGGTGGTGTAATGGAGAGCGTCTGGCCTCTCATTCTGGAGGACGGCGGCTCGAATCACCGTCCGGGCAACCAGATTTGGGTTTTCCATGGTTTCCCTAAATCACTCCAGGCGAATGCCGGGATGCTTCCTTCCACAAAAAAGTTTTTGAGTGTTACGGCACATGGCATTTCCAAAGGTTTCAAAATAAAAAAAAAATTAAACTGGCTGTTAGTGTTGTTGGGAGATCATACAAGGCAATATATTGCACAAAAAATCACTGAAACTGTTACCAAATACAATTCAAAAGAAGATATCGATACGGGTATACGTAATAATACTTCAAATATGAATGCAACCATCCGCTATAAAAACTTCGTTTTTATTGGTTGTGTTGCTCACACTCTACAGCTCATGATTCACAAAGTAATTTTTAAAGATATTGCTATAATAGAAATAGTGAAAAAGCGTTGTACAACGTAAGAAAACAGAAAATGCAGTAAATCTGTATACGTGATGGAATACAAATTCCAACTGCAGAAGAATGGATACAAATGAACAATTTTATAACTGTGCTGGAGTGTATTTAGGAAGCAACAACTTATATTTCTAGCGATTTATCAACAGTATCTTAATTATATAAATATTTGACATCTTAACAGACCCACACAAGCGGCATTTGAGCAGTATATATGATCAGCCTTCATCCTTCTGAGCAAGTTTTGTGTTTAACAGGAGATCTGCTTTCGCAAGAAAAACCTTACGGTTGTTGATTGCCGCTCTAATCGATCCACGATTAAAATTAAGTATTTGAGTAGGGACGAAATTGTAAATACGAAGATGATATTTTGTAATTTCTACGTCAAAACTGTGCACTGACAATACGAATAAAACGGGTCATTTGGAGCGATTAAATCTTATTTATTTTATTAGTGCCGATGTACTTTTTGTTTTGGTTAGATTTAGTACATTTTAATATTCTGTTTGCGTGAAAGTACTTTAAAAATATTGCTGTTGATTCGGTTTTAACTGAAAAATTTAATATGTGATACTAATTTAGACAGCAGAATATCGTATTTTAAAAGCTAGAATAATTTATGCTAGTAAGAAGGTTGAAATTATTTTTTATTGTTGTTAAAAAACGATGGTATTACTATACATAAGCTAACATGTATTTGATTTACCAAAGGTAAAACTCCAAAACTTATTAATTTAATCCACGGGACAAATTATTCTGATTGATTCGGGCTGCACTGTTAAAGTTTATAGTTCTTTTATTATTGCTAAATAAAAATAACTGCATTTATTTTGCTGAATTGCATTGCTCAGAACCTGGTTTGGTAGTATTTTACTGTTTTATTTTATTCTAATAAATAAATGTTAAAAACTTTGTTTATAATATTGTAAGTGCAATTTATATAAAAAAATACCACCTATAAAACAAAATAACAGTTAATATTTGTATGTCATATACTTCATGTTAGTGTTCTAAGTATATAATTATTTTTGAACTTCGGCTTCGGCTTCGGCCGAAGGTTATCCCAAGAGCCGAACATTCGGCTTCGGCTTCGGCTTCGGCCAAAAATGACCTTCGGTCGGACACTAACCACGAGTATCAGTAGGCACATGGTCATCAGACAAATATCATAACTCCCATACTCATACTAGGTCTCACACAGGGCCGGCGTTAGGGGTGGTTAAGCGTGGCAAAAGTACCCGGGGCCCGGGCCACCAAAGGGGGCCCGCCGGCCTGGGTGCCTAAATTAATAGAAATCAAACATATTTTTAAAATCTGCACCAATAATTTTAAACATTTTGTATTACAATTTTCTGAGTTATCCAAAAAAACAAAAAGAAAAATATATTCGGGGGGGGGGCTAAGATCACTTACCCGGGGCCCGAGAATCGTAGCGCCGGCCCTGGTCTCACACAAACATAAATGACCAAAAAACCATCAGACAAACGTTAGAGTGTGTGCAATGGATGAAATGTTTTTGCCATACACCTCAGTACTTATCACATATCAATTAATTACATCAACACATAGGTAGCAGTCATTGTGAAATCTCAAAGTCGAGTAGAATCCTATCGGGATAGACACACAACCACATAGAAAGACACACACCACATGTCCATGCATACACACAGTTACCATACATCACCACACACATACACGTAATGGAGGAAAAGGACTGAACACCCTAGGTCCAGACTGAATAGATACAGGATGTGCGAATATTTCATTTCTTTGCCACAAACCTCGGTGCTCATCATACCCAAATGATCACATCTACATAGGTGGCCACTGATGGAAAAATCTCAAGTAGACTCCTACCACCATAATTACAACATAACCACACAGGAACACGTACACCACACATATGTCCATGCATATCCCACAATTTCATAAGTTACCACATACATACAAGTAACTGCAGGAAAGGGACCCGACACACGACGTCCACACTAAGGTATTACATGATAGGCAGATGATAGCATGTCTTTACAACACACCTCAGTGCTCACCACACATACTTGATTTTTAATGTGCCATCAGTATAGCTCGTGGCTGGAACTAAGCTCTTGGCAATGTTTGGCCAAAAGTCATTTGTTAATAGCAGCTCATCAAAGACAAATTTGGGTGAACCTGCCAGGCTGTTCGGTGGAGACCTGGGGCAGGATGTTGTATATGCTAATTGCAACATTTGTACAGCTGGAATATCTACATCACATAGGACAAAATCGGAAATAATATCGCTGATTTCAGAGTAACATTATGGAGATAAGTGAAATAACAGCTAGAATAAAGACTAAATAACAGTTATATATGTTTAATTTGAAATATGCTGTAGTCATGCCGTCAATGTGGCAACACTGCACAAGATTTGAATTTCCCACCAACCGGAAGTGACGTCATGGAGGGGAGGGAGAAAAGGGAAGGGAAGCCGCCATTTTGTGTCATGTGACCGGAAGTTGGGATATAGAGAAAACAGGTTCTCCTCCTACTCACATAGTGGGACTGTTGTAAATAATATTACCATGGATCTCTAAAAATAGCAAGATGTGATTGTACCTATATTGCAATGTATTTAAAACGAGTCTGGATACTGCTGCTAACCAGTGTTACATAGCTTTTGCCACATGGAGGATCTAAGCAAGTTAATATTTAAGCTTTGACCATGTATATATGTATTAACCTGATATCTATCATAAATATTTCCCTGCAATATTCGTAATTATAAATCAGTCGCCAGTCTTCTTGTATTTATACTGCAAGAGCTCCCGGTGGGAGGGTTAATCACAAAAATGATAATCATGTTATAAGTTACTCAGTATTACTAAAAAAATTGGATTTAAATCTGGTAGCAGGTAAGGTCACATGGTAAAACAAAAAGTTAGATTAGACCTCAAAATCCTATGTTAAAAATTGTAGGTTATGATAATTGAAAATGCTTTCACAAGATCTTGTTTAAAATAATTTAAGAAGCCCCCACCAGAAAAATTTGTAAATCTTCCTAAAATGAGTTTGCAGAAATACTCAAGAACTAATAGGCCAAACCGTTCAAACTAATTGAAAAGTCTGTCACTCCATGTCGACGAACAAAAATATTTCAAAGTTCTATCTTGCCTGAATTATTTCTATCGCCTAAAATCTTGTCGCACTGAAATATTTGAAGTCCATAGCTTACATTGTGTCTCAACTTCTGCAAAACTTCGCGATTGGCATTATTTTAATTTGATTTTCCTGAAACTGTGCTATCTAATAGAATGGATTATTTTTAATACTTTTGTCTATGACAAGTTTCCTTGTGATCCTACTCGTTTAGGAGTTATTAGTTTATGATAGTTGAGGTTTGATATATCAATTACTTATCTGTAGCTTCAAAGATTTTTAGTGCTTTATAAAGTTACTTATATAAAGAGATTCATTCAATTTCTATTAGTTTGACATAGTTTCATCTTTGGGGCTGTTTTGTTTAGATGGAATATTTAATGTTTCTGCTATGGATCATTACTTTTGGCTTCCTTTTAGCTCTAGTTGAAGGCCGTGATATTTCAGCAAAATCTTATCTTTCTTATTTAAATATAGTATTACGTGGGGATTTTACTACGTTCTTGGAATTTCATGCTTAATTTAATTATTCATGTCTCGCTTTTAATAACTCTCTTTTTCTTAAGATCTTTATTGTTGTAGTAGATTTAACTGGGAACTTGACCTCAC
>JARYHS010002606.1:0-10635 GCA_031002005.1 Vandiemenella viatica
TTCACTCTTTGTGATTTCTGGACTGACTTCATTGATTCTTTCGTCTGGTGGAGGAGGATCATCTCTGTCGTCTGCAAAAAGAAGTTCGATATATTCCTTCCATCTTTTAAGTTTCCTTCAACTCCCAGGATAATTTCATTGTTTGCATTCCTCAGTATTTGTCCGCGCCGCTTCTTTTGTATATTACTCAGCTCTTTTACCTTTTTGTATAAGCTAAAGTGATCGTGTTTCTCCTGGAGTGTTTCAATTTCTTTACATTTGCTAGACATCCATGTTTCCCTTGCTTCTCTGCATTTTC
This sequence comes from Vandiemenella viatica, assembly GCA_031002005.1. Classification (NCBI taxonomy): domain Eukaryota; kingdom Metazoa; phylum Arthropoda; class Insecta; order Orthoptera; family Morabidae; genus Vandiemenella; species Vandiemenella viatica. The sequence goes on from JARYHS010002606.1 coordinate 299, forward strand.
TGCGTATGTCTTTGTGTAGGTTTTTGTATTTTATGGGATCCTTGGTTTTGTATTTCCTTCTTTCATATACATAAGTTCCAATATTTCATCAGTCATCCAGAGCTGCCTTTTGTTGTTAGTAATGTATCCAATGTTATTTTCCTGGACTTGAGTAACGCTATCTTTTATGAAGTTCCAGGTAGAGTCTACTTCTGTAGGACAAGTATGTACTATAACTTTCATCTTTTCCTTCAGAGCAGTGCCAACATTAGTTCTCACCTCAGGAATTTCTAATCTTCTTACATCTATGCGCCTTGATATCTTGATTCTCGCCTCGCATTCGGAAGGACGGTGGTTCGAATCCCCAGTCCGGGCATCCAGATTTGGGTTTTCCATGGTTTCCCAAATCACTCCAGGCAAATGCCGGGATGCTTCCTTCAAAAGGCCATGGCCGACTTCCTTCCCATTCCTTGCCCCCCATCCTTTCCCGTCTCTAAAGACCTCGCTGTTGAGAGACGTAAAGCAGTTAAAAAAAATGATATCTTTACGTCCTTTCTTGCATTTCTAGAGCGCTGCATTTTAAAGTTGGGTTGTGGTCACTATTAACACCAATCAGCACCAGGATAGGTTTCCACGGATTTTACATATTTTCTTAGCTCTTGTTTCACCAGAATAAAATCGATCTGATTCTTACTGTATTTTCTTCACTATCGGCGGGTGAAGTTTGAAAAATGTATTAGAAATAAAAACTTCATGTTCTATACAAAATTGTACCAGTCTGTCTCCTCTTGTGTTGCGTTCACCAAGACCATAGCTCCCTACAGTATTACCTTCAGCACCTTTGCCAGTTTTTGAGTTAAAATCACCCATGACCAGTGTAATCTCCCCTTTTTTTGTAAGTTTCATTGCTTCATCCAAGGTATTATAGAATTATTCTATATCTTCATCATCTTTGTCAGCTGTTGGTGTATGAACCTGAATGATATTCAAAGCTCGGTGTGAAGTTTGCAACCTTAAAAACATTACACGATCATCAAGTGGAACAAAATCAAGGACTCCTTTTGCTATCGTCGATGACACAATCACGGCAACCCCATATCTATGGTTGGTGTCAGCTCCACCAGAAAAGTATAGGGATCCTTCCTTCATAGTGTGAATCCCAGATCCAGGCCATCTTACTTCACTTAGTTCAAGGATGTCAATTTTCAACCTGCATCTCTCTGCCTCCACATTTGCAAGCTTCACACTCATATATAAACTGCGTACATATCATGTGGCAATTCGAATTTTGTTGTTATATACTTTCATCTTTCCAATCATAGCATTGTTCAAGGCATTCCCCCCCGCAGATCCGATTGGAGGAATAGAAACTCCGGATGATTTTACATTGAACATAGCCATGTCATGTGAACTTAAAGGGATATCCTTCAGGACCTTTAATGCAGTGGTTTGCCGTTGCCTTCCGCATCCTGAATGCCGTTGACCAGTCGTGGGTTCTTTCGCCATTTGGGACCATTTCCTGCCCCAAGGACAATAGAGTGCCCTGACCTCTACCCGACTCATCCACCCTCAAGAGGCTGTTGGCACTTGGTAGAGGGGTCTTCTTACCCCAGAAGATATTCGGTCCCTTCAATCGTTAGCCGCCTGTATATAACAAAAATGTTATACACATACGTTGCCCCCTCTCTACCACGGAGAGGGCAATGTCAGGGATTCACCATCATTGAAACCGAAACCGTAATGGCATTACTCAGTTTCTCTGGATCTTTAGATATAATAATATTTAATTAAATTGCAATGTACCGCATGCTTAAGTGGTAATTTGCCTTGACAACCATCTTCCCCCTTTTCTGAACCACCTACGTTTGCTCTAAAATTTTCCAACGTTTTTGGTAAATTATTCATCATTTCACTTGGTACCTTATTCCAAACCCTGACATACTTCCCAAAAAAGAGAATCTTCCTACACCGTTGTGCCCGAAATCGAGTGCCAGCTTGTGGTCACGGTCATCTTTTCCCTTCCATGCATTACTTTTAATTCTTTACCAATATTTTCCCATGCCTCATCACCAATATACGACTTGTACACTCCCATGACACTCTTCACTAGTGTTGCCAGGTCCAGGTTGTTAAAAAATCTGGACGGAAGATAAAAAAATCGGGATTCGGTGTAACAAATCGGGACATCCCCCCCCCCCCCAAAAAAAAATAAGTTTTTATATAACTCACTTTATTTTTATAATTTATGTAGGAAAGAGGTATTTTCTATATGCATCTGTCTATAATATGATATGAGCTTATGACTCTAATTACTAAATAATATAATAGTAGTCAAACTTGTTGGCTACCACTAGTAACAAAATATTATGGAAATGATGTATTTTGAAGTTGAATTTTAAGTATTTGTTAATTCTGTTGACGAGTATAAAGTATTTTATTATTAAATTGTATAACGTAATTATAAAATTCGCTAGAAGACAAATTGAAGCTGCTTTGATTTGCATCTCTGCTTTGATATGCTAGAGTGATTATTGGAACTCTAGACTAAATCATAATAGCCTGGGAATATTTCCTTTTAGTTTCCTCGTTTGAAATCCGTATAGATGCCTATGAATGCAAGTATTCAGATTAATATCTTACATAACAGTGTTTTAAAGCTTGAGCTCGTTTGGCGTAGTATGAGAGATGACTATGCAGTTTCAGGACGCAATCCTCCAATCCAGATTTATTCATACCCAGAGCATATTTTACACTGTTATGCAAACTGTATTCAGGACAAACCATGGATATAATTTGATCATTATCATGAGGCAGAATCTGGAATTGCGGCACCTTAAGTTCACATCTGAGTTGTCTGCATTGTAACTACTAAGGTGTTTACTATCAATACTGGGATCTTTCAGTCCTGTTACTAAATTTTTATGAGTGGCTGATAGGACAATTTACAGGATAATGGGATCAGTTGCACCATAAGCCGTGAATAGCTTGTTTGGTGCAATGCGTCTCCAATTTTTGTGACGAGCGATGGGTTTTTATCATTTAGCTGAAAAATCGGGACATTTGGCGTCCCGATAGAGGGTAAATCGGGACGCGTCCCCAGACCACTGAAAATCGGGACGTCCGCGCAAATCGGGACACTTGGCAACGCTACTCTTCACCCTCCTGCTGTCTTGCAATGAATCACATTGCTCTTTTACCATATCTGTAACTGATTGCATTCTGCGGTAATTTCCAGAAACAAATCTGGCAGCCCTTTTTGTACCCTCTCCAACTCCTGTATTTGATACGCAAAATGTGGGTCCCATACTACACTACCATATTCAAACAACGGTCTGATCAATGTTTTGTAGCCCAATTCCTTTACTTCTCTCGTACATCCCCTCATCACTCTCTCCAACAAGTGCAGAATTTTGAATGGTTTTCCTATTATCTGACCAGATGCTATCAAATGTAATGCCAAGATATTTACATTTCAAGTCTTCAACAATCAGTTCTTTCCCCACCTTATAATCGTAATCAACCTTTAGTTTTTTATTTGTGTATCTAATAAGCTGACTCTTCTTTGCATTTATCTTCATCCTATGTTTACCAACCCAATTAGATATACTGTCCAGATCACCCTGCAGCTGTTTACAGCCCTCTACCGTTTTCATCCTATTATATAGCATTATATCATCTGCAAACAACGTAATTTCTGATAGTAAACAATCAACACAATAATTCATTAGAATAATGAATAACAATGGTCCCAATACGCCACCCTGTGGCACTCCCATTTTTAGTTTCACTTATTTTAACACTACATTTCCTACCCTAATTTTCTGTTTTCTATCTTTTACCCAGAAAATCACTTTCTCATCCACTCCCATAGTTTTTACCTTATTTACTACCATTTAATGGCTGACTCTGTCAAAAGCCTTTGACAGATCTAGTAGCTACACTACCAATTTGGCCTCCCTTGTCCATTTCATCTGAAAAATCTTGCATATATCCCACCAACAGACAGAGGCGGCCTTAGGGGTGGCGAGCAGGGCAATAGCCCATACCCTCGCTCTTGCAGGGGCCTCGCAGCAACAACCAGACTATTTTTTTTAATATATACTTATTATTTTATCTTTAGCTATTAGCTTTAACAATAAATATTGTTAATTCATAGTAAAGTATTTATTAATAGTAATACGTGCCTAAATAAAATTAATTTTAAATTTATTCAGTGTCAAGTTCATATAAAAGTAAGATTAACGGTATCAAAATTAATTAATTTATGAGTGTAATAATATTTTTTTGCAGTTTTACTGTAAAACATGATTATAAAATTCATTACTATTTAAATCTCGCGCCTCTCGCATCATAAAACTCACTTGAACGCTCGGTTTTCCTTTATTATTTACGCTAGGGGAATTCCCGTGTTACATTTCGTTTAACTCTCGTCACCTTACGCTTATTTTGCCAGCAGCTTTAAGTTCGGGCCACACTAGACCGATACTGGTCCGCACCGTCACCGCACCAACCTTCCGGCGAGTGAAGGCTCATCCCTTTCGTGTTCACACTTGTCACTAGCTCGTCGGTGTGAAGAACGTGTTCCTACTTAATCTTCAGCATCCTTTCGAGTTTTCACGTGGTTGTTTCACGGAATCAATGTTCACAAATTTCCGTAAAAGTTAGTTGGGTGTCAGAGCTAGGGACGCCAACCTAATCTGTTAGAAAGTAGTATTATTTATTTTGCGTATACGTACTTAATAATTTACGAAAGTTGTAAAGTACGTTAAAATACTTTCTTTATCTGACTCACTGGTTGATCTTTTACATACAAAATAGTATTCAAACGCAGTCTTCAAAAACCACAATTAAAAGTTTTTCGCAAACTATACTGGGTTGAAAGATTCTCGCGTTTATGAACGCAATCACAGTGAAATTTCAAACGTCCGTCACTTCGCATTTGACTTTTTTCTTCTGTATGTGGTTACTTTAGATTCATTCGATATTTTTTATTAGTAAAGAATGAGATAATTATATATTTTAATTTAAATACAGACCGTAAAGATGCTGTATAGCAATTTCACGTGCTCTCAAAGACCTAGTCACAGAGTTTCATTCCAGCTGCACAGTGTACCTCTCTAATAGCCACCTAACTGATTATGGTTATCCTTCCATGGAAAGGAGACCTACAGTTTAACGTGGAATTCAAACTAAGGAGTGTCTTAGCACTTCAAATTAATAAATCAATGCTTTGCTAGAGGTAAAATTCAATTTTAAGGCACATAAAATTCTAACCGAGACTAAGATTTTAATTGGGGTCTTCCATACCACAGTCGCACGCCGTAACCATCCGAGACATTTCCGAGTAATGGAAAATATGTTTTCAAACATAATAAAATAAATGTATTCTTTTTCTATACAATGTACACACTTTGACTTTAAATCTGGCCGCCACTGAAAAATTCTATCACTCTTATTTTGCACAATCTGGCATCAATGTCATCCCATGCAACAGTAACGCAATACTGGCTCCGCCTCCTCGCAATTTCATTGGTGGATATTTTATTCAGAGCCATCTATACTGCAGATTTTTCATTTCCTTAAGTCAATGCAGGAAACAATTGGCTAACAGGTAGGAATTAAGCTCCTCCCACTGACGATTCTGATTGGCAGAACGGTTCATCAACCTTCCATTACATTTCTATAATACTTTACCAAAATTCAGATCTTGAAACGTATCCCAAATGTGGTAATTAACGGGATTACGCATGAAACAGGCTCAATGCTATATATTACTAACGTTGATTAGCATAAAACTATAACGATAAGATTGTTATACTCATTTTGATAATTCCTTCGGATAATATTTCACTCATATATCTGGTCAGTCCACAAACCAAGGGATAATCATGTTCCATGAGCTAGAATTATTGTACTACGAAACTACAGAAACAAGAAATTATTTCGGAAGTGTCTCTCTCCAAGATGGATTGAATGAAACATGTTTTCCTTCGCTGGGTTGTATACACCTATACGAGGAAAGTAGCACCGAGCGTCCAGTGGTCCTACAGTTAGCGTTCTGGCTGACTGAGCGAGCGGTTCCGAGTTCAAATCCAAGTAGTTCTCTTTTTTATTTTATCTTTACTTGTATTTTCTTTTTAAGCGTACCGAAACTGCACATTGCTTATGAGTATAAGGTATCCATGATTCTTTCCTAACTGCGTCAGGAAATAAGATAAACATCTGCGAAACTACCCAATGTTTCGTAACTATTAGCCGACGTAAGCATGAAAGAATTGCGGCGACAGAACTGACGGGTTTCAAGCCGCGCCGAAATCATATCATCTGTCCCTTTTCAAACGACACACATGTTTCCAAAATAATTATTTCACAGTAGAACGATCATCGCGTTTCAGAAAGAAATAATTTACAAGAGGAATTATTGCTCTCTTTGTAGGTGGACGATAATGATTATGCACTACATAAATAAATGAGAGTTAATTGCGTAGAACTAAATATTAGCACCGCAACAAATCAAACGACCATTGTCACTAAAAAGTTTACAACCAGATTATTATCGTAGGACAAAAATAAATTATTTTATAACTGGTATAAGTAATTAAAGTTAATTGAGAATCGTGCTTAAGGAGTTCTTAAATTACCGTTTTTCCCGTTTTCTACAATGCTGTTAGTAGTTTCTGACACTATTACTTCAGGATCTTTGCAGCATTGTGATTTATTAAATACTGGGGCTAAACGCTCATTACTTAACAAGGCGTGAAATTACCTGCGTTATTCTTTGTTTGGAATAACATAAATAAATACAAGCATTTTGCGAATGAGGATGTCGCCGTTCGCGTGATTGTTCTTTAGTCTCCGGTATAAAGTGAAACGCTCAAGTTTTGTCACCCGTCATAATCGACTCCATAATCACCTAGGTCTCAAGGATCCAAACAAACACAGTCTACGGGTAAAGTGAAGTTGATAATAACTAAAGACCGGAAGTCCGAGCGTGGCGTGTGAGCGGTAACGCTCTGGCTCCAGACAAATGCTGGGATGATTCTTAAATAAGGCCCATGGCCGTTCCCTTCTTTAATAAATTCAACATCGATGAAACGTAAAGCAATAAACAAAAAAATAAGGATAGGGAGGAGGTATTTTTAACAGATTTCAAACCAGCTGCGACCTCCTCAATAAATTTAACCAGCTCTTTTTTTGTGATTTTACGCCTCGTCGACATAGAGGTGATTATTGGCTGGATAGGAGTAGTGGCAAGGATTTCGGCCATGCCCTTGTAAAGAACTCATTCTGGTATTCATATGGAGTGATTTGGGGAAACATTGGAAACCACAAATCTGTATGGCCGAACTTGGATTCGAACCTATGTCCTCCCGAATAAGAGACCAGAACGTAAACGATTTTTTAGACGACTAGCACTGACAAACGCGTGTTCCGAAATGGTAATCATGTAGAAAAAATATATATTTGTTCAACCTCTAAAACGGTAAATAATCTTGATTCTTTATTTATGACTGCTTGGGAGATGTTACTTTTTGTGTTGCCCTCATACAGTTGACATGGATTCCCACCGTATTTTCAATTACCAGCTGTAAGTTGATAATTGTGAAACCAACAAAACTGTTCAAATGTGCTGCTCGTGATAAATTATTACGTGTATTATTTACGCGTTATAAAGGTATTCTTCCTGGCCGAAGGAAGTAGGAAAGTTAAGACTTTTTCCTGGTAAACGTTGTCATATCTACTTTCTGCGATGTTGCCACGATGTTCTGCCTAGTAGTAGCACTGTAGCAATTTCCCTATAGAAGAAATAGTGTCTCATAGCTGGACACACACATCGGCCAACTGAAAAATTATTTATGTTCCAGTCTCATCTAGAATATTTTCATTTAACTGATTACTTCTCTTTTAACAGTTCGATCTTTATACAGATTACTATTCAATCACGGAATGTTGTATATTTTTTCTTTGGTCATATAATTGATGAGGCACTCGATTCTGTAAGTCCAAGTGTCAGAGTGGTAACACGCTGGTCTGTCAACGCGCTGGTCTGTCAACGTGCTGGTTCTCGGTTCAAGCCCACGTGCTGTTAATTTTTTTTTTTTTTTTTTATTCTTTATTTCCTTTTCACTCGTTGCAAAATACATATCATATAAGTAAGTTTATATATGTTTCGTGGTCAATTGGAACAGTTGAAAAGAATCAAAATTAATGTTTTGGCTGAAATGAGAAAGTGTCAACTAATCAAGCGTCAGTAGGAACTGAAAGCCAGTTTTCCGATAAATTTAATTTAACCATTACGATTTGTGCCACTCAACATTACCAATTTTTTTCTAGTGCTGATGGCAAAAGGCGGGAGATTGATGATTGGGAGTAATGATGGCTGTTTAAAAATAAACAAGGACCTAAATCAAACTAAGGTGCGTTTTTTTTAGCTAATGTTTCCTGTTGGACACAGTGGTGTTAGCAAGCAAATCATAATTGAAGATGTAAGTAGTTATTGTTACGAAAACAAAAATCATCATTGACGAATAACATGCTAATGCGAGGTTCCGTATTTAACAAAATTCTGCTCCTACTAGTGATCAGTAATGACATAATTGATGTATATCCTCAATATAATGACATGATAACCTCATTTCCGAAATCTGAAATTGCAAGAAAGAAACAGGAAATTTAGGAAGGAGGAAAGATAATGCCAGGCTTGTTATAAGTTGATGTTACCTTAGCGTCTGTCTCTGGTAATCCAGAGAGGATGGTACTGTAAGTGGCTCAGATTCGCGGATGCCATGCTGATCCCGGAAGCTAGTGCGTTGTCTCGCGGTTCCACGGTTCGTGTCAGGCCCCGGGCAAAAGTGAGCGTTATGTTTGTCTTGTAGTGCTTGTACACGGGACAGTGAAAACATATTATACACTTAATGAGAAGCAAAAGTTACATATGTCTGCGTTTTCGTTGTTATTCTTTAGTAAAGTCATTATTAATGTAATGGCTCAGAAAAGATTATTTTTTAAGCAATGTAAAAAAACGCCCATGGTCTTTGAGAAGGGGAAATTCCACATTCCTTTGGAGCAATTACGTATTTTTTTTAATTTAAACCGAAATTTTGATGACTGGATCGTGCTGAGTCTGTCTAATGTCACTGCTAAACTTTACCCTTCATCCAATTCGTTCGTTAATGTAAATATATGATTTGTAATTGCGTCTAAACATTACTGACAAACATTGTTAAAAGTGAGGCTCACAATTTTTTGATAGTAATAGATCAGTCAAACATCCCTATAATTCAATTAATGAAACAATACAGTTTCTAATCCATCATTCAACCAAAATATTATTGGATTAAATTCCTGTTCGTTTGCTGAATAGTAACGAAATCAAGATTTAATTTAGAACTACTGGTATCTATATGTATTGACATATTAACCTCTTGTACGCTGAAGTTATACAAAAGTCAAACACAATGCGTTTCAGAATACTGAAATGAGTAACAATCCAGTTTTAAAGTACAAATCAGGATACTGGATGTAAATTCATTTAGCCAAAGTTTCAAGCAAGTAGTTTGTTTCCTCATAGTTGTAGAAGAACGGTAGTCAGGATATGGACGTAGTAACATCCACGAGGAAGAGGAGTGGTTTTATAAATATCCTACGTTTCATTTATTCTAAGCTAAAATGCTATCAGTTTCTAAATTTCTGAAAGATTTTGTCCCAAGATAAAAATCATAAAATAGCATATAGAAATAGTGACACTTATTTTGCGTAACGATTTGGTAACAGATAAACTACTATGTTGTTAAGTAAAAATTACGTGTCAGCTGATAGAAGAAGTTAGCACTATCTATAGCCACACTGTTATTAATTATAAGGATTTATACTTTATCTCTGTTACACTCTGCAATTGATGTGTAGTAGGATAATCATGAGGAAGTTGGGCTGTGGAAAGATCGAAAGCAAGGCCAGTGCTTACCAAAATTTCCGCCTATTTATGCGGAAACAGGAAATTATGAACGTCCTTCCTCTATTAATAACCTGTGTTTCACTTTGCTGATACTCTGCTATCAAGCATAAGAGAAACTTTATTTCACTCAATATTAAACTATATTCTTTAAATGAGAAGCAAGTGCTGTAATGCTCTCACTTGTAGATTTTTTAAGACTGTCGTGTAGATTATTTATAAAATTCCTCCGTTCATTCTATACGAATAATCATTGTGTTAGAGAAAATAAAAATGTACCAAAATTTCTTTTAATCTAGACACAAACGTCAATTCTGCTGTGAATCCGTGCGAACGATGGACTGATAAAAGCTATAGCAGTTTAACCGAACCGTCAGAATTTAATTATTCGAAGCGTTTAAGATCC